>SZWC01001371.1:172022-183212 GCA_023375785.1 Penium margaritaceum
CCGTGACACTAGGCGTCAGCGCCAGGTCAGCGTGTGACAACAGTCACAAGTTTGAGACAAAACTGCAAGGGTCTGGGTTGGGACACGGACAGAGTGTCAGGAAACTCAAACTGAATATAATTGCAGAGAGAAATGACAAATGACAGGTCCATGGCATAAGTACCTGCCGCGGCGCACGGCGGGTGTCGCACGCGGCAGTGCAAAATCTGTCCTAAAACCGGCCAAAACCCACTGTTTTGGCCGTAACTCTGCGCACACATGTCAGAATGCTACGCCGTCTGAACCTAGACGTGCAGAATCACAAGCCGGATGCTACGACTGGTCACATGCATGCATTCGGCATCGAACGGTGGAAACACAATGCAAAAGCATGCAAATCGGGCCCACGGCCAGTCCACCGATAAAGTCCTGCGTGCTGCAGAAAAACTGCAGGAGGTCCCGGGTAGCGTCCAGAGCTCTGGAACGGCCGTCGGTCAGCTCCAAGCCAGTAGTCCACCACCGGACGACGCACCGGTATCGCCTGGGTCCACATCAGGGATCTGCACGAGTATGGACACGGCCGAGTGGTCACAGTAAACTGTATAAGTCGACAGGAACGTCACAAATCACAACACTAGCAAATGGAAAGCCTAGGCAGCAGGTTGGGGCAGCAGCGTTGTTGATGCAGCGTGCGGGCTTCCACGTTTGTTGCTTAAGTCAGTTGCCCCCTCAGTCTGCTGCTCTAGAGTCTAAGTCTGGAAGCTCTGGGTTTGTTACTCAGAAACGCGCGCGCCAGAGTTAGCGCCAGAAAGCAGCTGAAAAGTGAAAGTAACTGATTAGGAATGAAGAATGAGCAACAATGGGAGACCCCTTCAAGTTCTAGGCCCCCCCCCACTAGTGTAGAAGTTGTTACTCAACTAACCAGCAAATCAGAAAATAGCTCTGGACCTATTTTCTGGCAGGCAGGGTTTTCTCGGTGAGCCCTGCCACACGCCCGACAGCCCAAAACCCGGGCGTCGTCCGTTTTGCCTGAAAACTGGACCATACCATAATACCGACGCTGCGAACGCAGTCGTGCGGTGAGAATCAGCTAGAAAAATAGTAGCAAAGAGTTATTGCTGCCCGAACCCAGGCAGTGCCTACGGCGGTCCATGACGCCGAACAGGACCATGCAGCACGCAACACGGACCCTAGGAAGAGCATGACGACGCAGACGCGACGGGACGCGCTGGACGCATGCAGACAGCACTTTGTGGTGGTAGTGACCACCGGCGGCACGACTGCCGAAGAGGCCTGCCGATGGAGCTGAGCACGTCGCCGGAGAGAGGAGGCTCCAGCGAACTGCGAGTAGACCTCCGCGTGCGTCGGCTCCACCAGATGACGCTCCATCAGCGTCGAGTCTCGCCGTCAGTCATCTGCACGCCGATGTACACAAGCCGGGAGGACACAACAGAGCACAATGAGGGATGCGCAAAAACCAACACTCCCCCATGACTCACCGGCGTAGTGTACATGGGCGGGCAGAGAAACGGTCAACATCCAGACTCCCCCAAGGTACGCAGAGACGCAGGCAGAGACAAAGGGGACGACTCACGGACGCATGCCGACTGAACTCAGAGCCTTCTTGAACGAGTCCCTCTTCATTGCCTTGGTCAGGAAGTAAGCCAGCTGTCGTGCTGTCTCAACCCATACGATGCTGATGCTGCCGTCATGCAACAAGGAACGTACATAGTGATACTCAACATTGATGTGCTTTGTGGGTGTGTGATGCACACCGTCATTGTCGGCGATGGCCATGGCACTCTCATTGTCACAATGCAAGGTGATGGATGCGACAGACTGACGCAACTCGGACAGCAGACGACGCAACCACACACTCTCACACGCGCCTGAGCCAAGGGCCACGTACTCAACCTCAGCAGTGCTGCGTGCAATGCACCCCTGCTTGCCACTGCGCCAGGACACAGCTGTGCCCCCGACCAGAAAAATCCAGCCCGTGCGACTCTTACCGTCTGGACTGCCGGCCCAGTCACTGTCGGTATAGCCCACTGCGACGAAGGACGGCTGACGGCGGAACATGAGACCTCGCCAAAGGGTCGAGACGACATAGCGCAGCACTCGGATCGCGGCCTCGAAGTGGAGGTGACGCGGCTCCTGAGAAAACTGGGCCAGGAGGTTGACGGCGAACGCGATGTCTGGGCGCATCGTCATCGCCAGGAACATCAGTGACCCGATGACCCGCAGATACGTGGTCACATCAACTGGCTCCCCCACAACAGCTGGGTCATGACTCTTCAGCTTCACCTGGCCATCGGGTGACATGGGTGAAGATGCGCTAGGCACGAGGGGCAAGTCCTCGGTGAAGCGAGTGGACAGGGTCTGCACATATGCAGCCTGGTGGACGTGTAGGATGCCCTGGGAGCGATCATGCTCGTGCTCCATGCCCAGGAAGACTCGGGCAGACCCGAGATCCTTCATCTGGTAGGCGGCGTGCAGCAAGTCCTTGACGCGCTGGATGGTGGCCGCGTCTGGCGACGCAATGAGGAGATCGTTGACGTAGACCAAAACCGCGGCGAAGGTCTGACCTCGCGGGCTGACGAACAGTGCGGGGTCAGCGGTGCTTCGTTGGAGGCCGCCACTGAGAAGCGTACTGCTGATCTCCTGGTTCCAACACCGAGGCGACTGCTTCAGACCATAGAGGGCCTTCCGCAGCCACCAAACTCTCCCACAGCCGTCGTCTAAGCCTAGGGGCTGCGTCATGTAGAGCTCCTCACCCTCCAGTGAGCCATGGAGGAATGCGTTGCTCACGTCCATCTGATGCAGCTCCCACCCGTGCTGGGAAACCAGGCTGAAGAGCGCCCGGCTAGTGGAGAACCGACCAACTGGGGCAAAGATCTGGTCGTAATCGACCCCAGGGACCTGAGCAAACCCCTTTGCTGTGAGACGGGCCTTGTACTTGTCCAAGGATCCGTCAGGCTTCCACTTACGCCGAAAGACCCACTTGGCACCAATGGCCTTCCGACCTGGAGGGAGGTCGACGAGGTCATACACGTGGTGCTGTCGGATAGCAGTGAGCTCCTCGGCACAGGCAGCATCCCAATGTGCGGCCTCAGGGGAGGCTCGAGCCTCGCGTAGGGTGGAAGGGTCCTCTGGGCGCGCTGTGGACCGGACTGAGAGGGCGTGTGCATCATGAGCCCTAGGTGGGACGCGGGCGAGTGCAGCCACAACAGCATGCCGATGCTCGTGATGAAGCATGGCATACCCCAATGCAGAACCCGGGTGAAGGTCTGCGATGATGGCAGAAGTGGTCATGCCGAGAGCCTTTGTGCCAGGGTCCCCACTCACGACCGTGGGAGTGGAGGAGACACGTGGAGCCACAGGGGGTCGAGGCGCCACGGGACGGGGAGCGACGGTCTGTGCGCTCACTGTCGGCCGAGGTCGGAGGCTGCCGCCTGGGCCACGTGTGTAGCGCGGTCGGGCAGAAGATGGTGCTGAGTCCGACGGGCCGACCGAGGCGGACGGGGCTACTGGTCTGGAGGAGCCAGCAACGCCGGACGCGACAGGCGCTGCTGGCCCGAAGGGGCCAGTTGGCCTGGAGGAGCCAGCAGACGCAACAGGCGCTGCTAGCCCAGAGGGCCAGCAGACGTGACAGGGGCTGCTGGGCCAGAGGGGCCAGCGGACACAGCTGGGGCTGCCGGCCTGGAGGGGCGAGCAGACGTGACTGGGGCTGCTGGCCCGGAGGGGCGAGGGGACACGACTGGGGCTGCTGGCCCGGAGGGGCCAGCGGACGTGACTGGGGCTGCTGGCCCGGAGGGGCCAGCGGACGCGACTGGGGCCGTCGGCCCGGAGGGGCCATCGGAAGCGACTGGGGCTGCTGGCCCGGAGGGGCCAGCGGACACGACTGGGGCTGTTGGCCCGGAGGGGCCATCGGAAGCGACTGGGGCTGCTGGCCCGGAGGGGCGAGCAGACGCGACTGGGGCTGTTGGCCCGGAGGGGCCATTGGAAGCGACTGGGGCTACCGGCCCAGAGGGGCCAGCGGACGCGACTGGGGCAACTTGCTCGGAGGGGCCAGCGGACGTGACCGGGGCTACCGGCTCAGAGGGACAGAGTGATGTGTCACCCGGAAGCGACAGGACGGAGGACGGATTCACCACTCCTCCACGCGACGGGAGGGACACGGACGAGCCGGAGCGGATGAGGTCGCGGGGAAACAGGTCGTCAAAGAAGAGGGCATCGCGAGACTCGACGATGCAGTGTCGGGATGGGTCCCAGAAGCGCCAGGCCTTGGACTGACGAGACACACCGAGAAAGGTGCAGGGGCGTCCGTGGGGGGCGAGCTTGCCACCCTGCTGTGGGGCGGGCAGCCACACAACGGCCACACAGCCCCAGACGCGAGCCGGGCGGAGGTCAGCACGCCGACCGTACTAGTGCTGATAGGGCGTGGACTGGCGGGGAAGGGGACCGTGGGGAACCCGGTTCCAGACCCAGGTCATGTAGGCCATGGCTTCAAAATAGAAGCCATCGGAGAGACCGGACTCGACCCGCATGGTGCGGACGGCGTCGGCCATGGTACGGTTCCACCGCTCGGAGACGCCGTTCTGGGCGGGTGTGTAGGGCGCAGACGTCTCATGGTGGATACCGCGGGAGGCGAGAAAGGTCGTGGCCTCACCTAGGTACTCGCCACCGCGATCGGAGCGAAAGCGGCGAAGGGGGCGGCCACACTCGCGCTCCGCGAGGACAAGCCAGTCCTGAATGGTTCGGGCGACATCGCTCTTCTGCCGAAGGCAGAAGACCCAACGGTAGCGAGAGTAGTCGTCCGTAAGAGTGAGGACATAACGGCCATGCTCACCGACGGACTCGGTGGGGAGAGGGCCCATGACGTCCGAGTGGACAAGGTCAAGGGGGGCGGACGCCCGGGAGGAAGATAGGGGGTACGTGGACCGGTGCATCTTCCCCTGAGCGCAGTCAATGCACTCAGTGGGGCACGGGAGAGGGAAAGTCTCCGGATCAAGACCCTTGGCCGGCTGGGTGCGGAGCATGCTTTCTACTGCGGCAGAGTGAACATGGCAAAGGCGGCGGTGCAAGAGGCGGGTGTGCTGAGGAGAAAGCGTGCTGGTAACAAACACATGACCGGTCGCGGCCGACGGGGAGGAGAAGGGAGGGGAGGAGGACAGGCGGGGAACGTGCCACAAGTTGCCACAGGCGGTGGCGTGCAGTACGACAAGACCCGACGGACGCAACGACACAGTGCCGACACCACGTGAGTGCACAACGTCCATGCTCATGCGGTCAAGGGCAGTCACGGACAAGAGGCTGAGCTCGAGACCAGGGACGAAGAGAACATCGGTCAGAAAGACGTCACCGGCCGGACCACGGAAACGAACGACGCCTACACCGCGGACAGGCAACACCTGACCGGAGCCCGTCCGGACACCGGAGACATCGCCGACGGGACCGAGCATACTGAAGGCCTCGCGAGAGGCCGTCATGTGATGCGTGGCCCCGGAGTCGATGATCCAGGTCTCAGCAGGGTCCTGGACAGGGGTCGCCAGATCACTCATGGTCACATGGCAGCAAGCGAGGGACGCGGACGCGGTGGAAGGAGGCGCGAAACGAGACTGCCAGTCGTCAAGCCATGCAATGTCGTCAAGGAGTGGGGTGGAGGAGATCGCGGGAGACGACGAGACAGACGAGGAAACGGGACACGACCGCAGCTCAGTCTCAGTCATGCAGGGATGGGCCGGGGGACAGGAGGTGACACAACTCGCACTTCCCTGGGGAGGAGGGCGAGGGAGGCCAAGCTGGAGCGCGATGAACTGCTCCAGCTGACGCTCTTGGGATGACGGCCCAGGAGTGTAGACGGAATGCGGAGTGACGGTGCCGGAGCCCGGGTAGTAGGTGGGCTGAGCCGGCGAAGGAAGCAGAGGTGCCGACGGCGGAGGGTAGTACTGCTGCGGGTAGTACTGCTGCGGCGCGGGTGTCTGCGAGACAGGCGGAGCTGTCGGAGTGGCAGAGCTGCTGGACGAGGTCGGAGTGGGAGGACCAGCAGCAGCGACGGCGCCAGAGGCGAGGCGGCGCTCCCGCTGGCGTCGCATGGTGGCAATGACGCGGGCCTCGTCCGTCGGGAGAGGGCACGTGTACCACCCGTGCCCGGGCTGGCCACAGTTGTGGCAGACCGAGCCACTACCGGTGGAACCGGTCGATGACTGCTGTTGCTGCTGTTGCGATGGACCCTTGCCCTTCTTGTTCCGGCTTTTCTTCTTCTTCCCCGTGGACGATGGGGTAGCTGCGACGGGGGAGGCAACGGCCACGGAGGCAACGGCAGGGGTGGCGACGGCAGGGGATGCGAGGGCCTCCACGCGATGGAGCTGGGTCTCCTGGCGAGCTTCCTCAATGCGGAGGAAGAGCTCGTATGCCCAGGGCATGAGAGTGCCCTGGGCCTCCATGGTGGAGAGTACGTCCTGAGGATAGTGGACGAAGACGTCCGCGTATGCGCTGGTGGCGCCGCGCTTGATGGTGAGGAGCGCGGACAGAGGGGGCAGAGCAGATTTGCCGAGTCGACGGAGGATGTCTTCCGCCCGCTGCCAGTAGGCAGTGACCGTCTCGGTCTCCCCCATGTGCAGGGAGTTGAACTCCCGGAGCAGACGGCTGATCTCAGCATCGCTGGACAGGCGATGAGGTCTGGTGAGGACGTGCCATGCGGCTGTAGGGTCTGGGATGTTGCCAGCGGTGAAGTCACCGAGGAAGGGCTCCAGGGCAAGGCAGGAAGCTGGGGGGGCGACTGGTACAAGGGCGCGGACGGCGCGACCAGCGTCATACAGCTGATCGGCCTGGGTGGAGTCGCAAGGGAGGGTGTAGTAGGCCCACAGACCCTCACCCTGCGCCCAGATCCGGAAGCTGAGCTCCCAGCTCCGGAACTGCTCGCCGGCCTGAAGCAGCGGCGGCGGTGTCTCAAAGTCCTTCTGCCTACGGCCGGCACCCAGAGTGGGGCCAAAGACGGAGGTGACTGTCTGTCGTTGGCGCTGAGTCTGCTGCTGTGCTAGGTAGTACGTGGCGGCGGACACAGCGGGGCTAGCGTGCCCTGGAGGGATGAACGACGGCAGCGCGCTGGTGGCGGTTTGGGAGGCGTCTGGCTGTAGCGCTGCAAGCTGCTACGTCAAGGCGGCGAGTTGTTGCTGAAGAGCAGCGAGAGGGTCAGGGTTGCCGCCAACGTTACCAGTGGGCTGCTGCTGCTGCTGCTGCTGCTGCAGGGGCGGCGGCTGCTACTGCTGTAGTGGCGGTGGCTGTTGTTGTAGGGGCGGCAGCTGCTGCTGCTGCANTTGGCGCTGAGTCTGCTGCTGTGCTAGGTAGTACGTGGCGGCGGACACAGCGGGGCTAGCGTGCCCTGGAGGGATGAACGACGGCAGCGCGCTGGTGGCGGTTTGGGAGGCGACTGGCTGTAGCGCTGCAAGCTGCTGCGTCAAGGCGGCGAGTTGTTGCTGAAGAGCAGCGAGAGGGTCAGGTTTGCCGCCAACGTTACCATTGGGCTGCTGCTACTGCTGCTGCTGCTGCAGGGGCGGCGGCTGCTGCTGCTGCTGCTGCAGCGGCGGTGGCTGCTGCTGTAGGGGCGGCGGCTGCTGCTACTGCAGCGGCGCTGGCTGCTGCTGTAGAGGCGGCGGCTGCTGCTGCTGCAGCGGCGGCGGCTGCTGCTGCTGAGGCGGCGGCGGCTGCTCCTGCTGCTGATTCGGCTGCTGCTGGTGCGGCGGCGGCAGCTGCTGTTGCCGTGGCGGCAGCTGCTGTTGCCGTGGCGGTGGCGGCTGCTCCTGCTGCTACGGCGGCTGCGGCTGGTGCTGTTGCGGCGGCGGCGATTGTTGCTGCTACAGCGGTGGCGGGTGCTGCTGCTGCTGCTGCTGCAGCAATCACTACAAGAAAGGAGGGGTAGGGGTCCACCCACCAGAGGAGGACCCCTCCTCGCCGGGACTACCAGCCATGCCTAAGTGTCCCTTGTGTTTTTTTTTGTCTTTGTGTTGCTGATGTCAGTAGGAGGTTGGGGCAGAAGGGATTCTACCCACCCATTTGGCCTTCCCCCTTTCCCCTTCCCCCCCCTTTTTTTTGTTGATGACGTCAGTAGTGACGTCAGCAATGACGTCAGCAGAGGGGTGCTGACGTCAGCAGCGGTGGATGTTGGGGCCGCCGTTGCTGCTGTTGCTGCTGATGCTGCTGCAGCCGCTGCTGCTGCTGCTGTTGCTGCTGCTGCTGCTACTGCTGCTGCTGCTGTTTGCTGCTGTTGCTGCTGCTGCTGCTGTTGCTCCTGCTGCTGCTGCTGCTGCTGCTGTTGTTGCTACTGCTGCTGCCGCTGCTGCTGTTTGCTGCTGCTGCTGCTGCTGCGGCTGCTGCAGCTGCTGTTGCTGTTACTATTGCCGCTGTAGTTGCAGGTGCAGCTGCTGTTGCTGCGAGCTGTAGCGGCTACTGTGGTTGCTACAGCTTGCTGCTGCTACTACGCCCTGCTTCAGTTGCTTCGTGCTGCAGCAGCTGCTCGCTGCAGTGGCGGGCTGCTGCAGCAAGCCGCGGGGGTGGGGGATTTTTTTTGTTGCCTTTTTTTTTTGTTGCTTTTTTTTCCTTTTCACAACGGGCAGCAGCCCGCTGTCTGCTGCGAGCAGCGGGCTGCTGCTCGCCTGGCAGCAGCGAGCTGCTGCTCGCTGGCAGCAGCGAGCTGCTGCTCGCTAGCAGCAGCGGNCGCGGGGGTGGGGGATTTTTTTTGTTGCCTTTTTTTTTTGTTGCTTTTTTTTCCTTTTCACAACGGGCAGCAGCCCGCTGTCTGCTGCGAGCAGCGGGCTGCTGCTCGCCTGGCAGCAGCGAGCTGCTGCTCGCTGGCAGCAGCGAGCTGCTGCTCGCTAGCAGCAGCGGGCTGCTGCTCGCTGCTCGCTCGCTGCGACCAGCGAGCAGTAGCAGCCGCGGCTGGCAGCTGCCAGCTGCTGCTGCTGCTGCAGCTGGCCGCTGCTGCAGCTCGCTGCAGCAGCTGCTGCAGCCCGCTGCTGCTGCGTGCTACGGCTGCTGCCTGCTGCCGCTGCGGGCTGCTGCAACGAGCTGCTGCTGCGCGCTGCTGCTACTGTTGCGCACTGCTGCTGTTGTTGCGCGCTGCTGCTGCTGCTGCTGCTGCTGCGAGCTGCTGCTGCTGCGGGCTGCTGCGAGCTGCTGCTTCTGCCTGCTGCTGCTGGTGGTGCCAATCACTGCACCTGGGTGACGTTGCCGATTGCGTCGTCGCCCACAGACGTCAGACGCCGCCTGTCGCTCACCTCCTCGCGTCACGCGTGGGGGTCAGTACTGCCAAAAAAAATTCGGCAGCATTTCCCCTGGCCTAGTGGCCGTGGGAAAAAATCTGACGCCGCCACCAGGCGGGTCAATGCTGCCGGAAAAAATCCGGCAGCATTTCCCCTGCACTGGCGCGTATGGGGCTCCGCCGGCGTTGTCTGGCACCTGTTCGCCAGTCTTCTGCTGCTGCTGCTACGCTCTGGCTCTGATACCAAAATGGAAAGCCTAGGCAACACGTTGGGGCAGCAGCGTTGTTGATGCAGCGTGCGGGCTTCCATGCTCGTTGCATAAGTCAGCTGCCCCCTCAGTCTGCTGCTCTAGAGTCTAAGTCTGGAAGCTCTGGGTTTGTTACTCAGAAACGCGCGCGCCAAAGTTAGCGCCAGAAAGCAGCTGAAAACTGAAAGTAACTGATTAGGAGTGAAGAATGAGCAACAATGGGAGACCCCTCCAAGTTCTAGTCCCCCCCCACTAGTGTAGAAGTTGTTACTCAACTAACCAGCCAATCAGAAAGTAGTTGTGGACCTATTTTCTGGCAGGCAGGGTTTTCTCGGTGAGCCCTGCCAGACGCCCGACAGCGCAAAACCCGGGCGTCGTCCGTTTTGCCTGAAAACTGGACCATACTATAATACCGACGCTGCGAACGCAGTCGTGCGGTGAGAATCAGCTAGAAAAATAGTAGCAAAGAGTTATTGCTGCCCGAACCCAGGCAGTGCCTACGGCGGTCCATGACGCCGAACAGGACCATGCAGCACGCAACACGGACCCTAAGCAGAGCATGACGACGCAGACGCGACGGGACGCGCTGGACGCATGCAGACAGCACTTTGTGGTGGCAGTGACCACCGGCGGCACGACTGCCGAAGAGGCCTGCCGATGGAGCTGAGCACGTCGCCGGAGAGAGGAGGCTCCAGCGAACTGCGAGTAGACCTCCGCGTGCGTCGGCTCCACCGGATGACGCTCCATCAGCGTCGAGTCTCGCCGTCAGTCATCTGCACGCCGATGTACACAAGCCGGGAGGACACAACAGAGCACAATGAGGGATGCGCAAAAACCAACACTAGCTCCCCCCCAGCTCTGTAGAGCTTGTTACTCAGCTAACCAGCCAATCATAAAATAGACCTATTTTCTGACAGCCAGAGTTTTCTCAGTGAGACCTGTCAGATGGTCGATAGCCCCAAACCCGGGCGTCGTCCGTTTGCCTGAAATTGGACCAAACCATAATACAGACGTTGCGAACGCAGTCGTGTGGTCAGAAACGGCTAGAAAAAAAGCACCAAGGAGTTGTGCTTTGTGCCGTCTTGTACAGTTTACTGTGACCACTCGGCCGTGTCCATACTCGTGCAGATCCCTGAGGCAGGCGGACCTGGTGACACCGGCGCGATGACAGGCGGCGACCTACCCGTCTGGAGCTGACCGACCACTGTTCCAGAGCCCCAGATGTCACCGGGACTCCCTGCTGTGCTTTCTACGTCCTGCAGGCGCCTTTCGGCGGACTGGGCATGAGGCCCATTTGTATGTTTTTGCATTATATACTCGCTGTCAGTCAATGGATGCATGCATGTGACCAGTCGTTGCGTGCGTCTTTTGATTCTGCACGTCTAGGTTCAGACGGCGTAGGATTCTGACATGTGTGCGCAGAGTTACGGCCAAAACAGTGGTTTTGGGCCGGTTTTAGGACAGCTCTTGGACTGCCGCGTGCGACACCCGCCGTGCGCCGCGGCAGGTATTTATGCCCTGGACCTGTCATTTGTCATTTCTCTCTGCATTTACTAAGCTATTGAAGCTTATGAGACTTTGCGCGTCTCCCTAGCCTGATCCTTGCTGTTTCTTGCACCTGCCTGCTTGCTAGTGCGTCAGCTGACTGGACAGTGTCGCCACGTCAGCAGCAGCAAGGCTAGGAAGCTTCCTAGCAGTTTCTCA
>SZWC01001371.1:196459-228126 GCA_023375785.1 Penium margaritaceum
AGGAGGAGGAGGAGGAGGAGGAGGAGGAGGAGGAGGAGGTTGTGGTGGAGGAGGAGGAGGAGGAAGAGGAGATGAAGGGGAGGATGGAAGAAGTGAGGGAGAAGACAGTTAATGCATAGGCTTGACTGCAAAAGCGAACTCAGCTAGACACTAGTTCACCCACAAAAAAGGATTACCACGGCCGAGTGCAGAACAGACGCAAATGGCGACATGCGGAGGCCCGCTGGACAGATTTCACTCTGGTTTTCCGGACAAACAAATCTGAAGGAAATCTCCAGCAGAACGGCGTGCCCAGTGCCGGACTTCAGAGCGTACCTCAACTCCATACTTGATCGCGAGGCCGGCGAGGGTGTCTAGCTTGGACACGTCGTGTAGGATGAAACGCTGGCCGTCTTCCACCACGATCTTCGACGACACGCAGGAGAAAGCGGATAGCGAGGACGACGAGCCCGAGGAGGACGACGGCAGTTTCGAGGACATAGGGTCCGGGGTGCGGCTGCCGAGGCTGCCGCCGTCTCTCATGACTCCTCCACTGTAGCCGCTGTCCGCAGAGAACATTGAGGGCGAGCCGGAAGAGCCGCTGTCCCAGTCGGAAGATCCGGCCATTTGGGAGCAATCGGCCATGCACTGGTCGCGTGCTAGCTCGCTTGGTCCTTTGTTTCCTCGCTCTCTTCCTTGCTTGCTGCGCAGCAACAGCTAGTCTGCCTAGCGCTGGATTCTGTTCTTCACTTCCAAAACGGGTACGCCGCCAGATCTTGCCACAAACGAGGTCAGGAAGGCCTCGCGTAAGGCCCGGTTATAGACTGGAGGAGCGGAGAAGAAGCAGTAGATGAAGAAGCTCCTCCCCCTGCCCAAGGGCTGAATTCGCAGATCTGGACCCGTAACATTCGACTTCCATCACTTGAATCCCGCTCAGTTCTGTCTTAGGGATTCCCTCCGAGAGATGGGACAACCCATAAGAGAGATCCCGCTCCCTCGACACTTCCGTACAGCGCCCACTGCGGCTGTGGACAGAGATTCAACCCAGAAAACTGCCTGCTGGAATCCTCGACCGCGAGGCCGTCACGTGGAAGTCGCAAACCCGTTGACTACATCGATGCAAACAGCATGAAGTGGAAAGCACCTCGCGCACGGATGCCGGGGGGATGGAGGTGGATTCACGTAGCTATCGACCGGGACATGAGTTCGTGCTGCGGAGGTTGGGAATGAGCGTGCGGAGAACAGTGACAACAGTGAAACTTTCTTTTCGGCCCTGTGTCTGCAAGCTTCTGAGGCTTCCGCGAGGACAGCCAACCGAGGCGGTAGAGGGAGAGCTGAGCACAGGGGGCGGCACAGGCGGGAGAGCGCCTAGGCGCGGCCTAGGTGAGACGATGGCAGTTGGACTGTGGGGTTACGGATCACGAACCGCAGGGTGTTGGCTGAAACGGGAACAAGCCATTGGTCGAATGCCGTGCGTGAGCTGGGGGTGCTTGGAAGAACCGCTTTCCCGCCAATTTCAGGGCCCTACTTGCATGCTCGCTAGCGCTACTGGTCAACTACTGCGCCAGGAACGACCTCTCGACAACAACGGGCGCTTGCGGGGTTACGTGACGGGCCGGCAACGCAGTCAGGATGTCCTTGTGAACGGCCGTCAGAGCCCCGTCTACAGCAATCGAATTCGACGGTGGCGAGTTTGGAGCACAACTTAACCTTAAACGACAGTGAAACCAGCGCTAGGAAAGGTTAGAAAACAGAGACGTATGAGGCTTCCGAGTTCCGCGCGGGTGTACAGGAAGAGGCATTGCTTTAACGGAACCCGTTTTCCAACTCCGAGACACCGTCGGTGATGCGCAACAGCTTTTGCTCACTGACGTGGCTTGGCTGTCTCGGGATCGTTGACCCGGGTGGGGTTCCGAAACGAACACATTTTGTTTACGCGCGAAAGTGCTAAGACAGATAACACGAACCAATTACTAAAGGGGTATGACCATATATCCACAGAATACCCAATAGATCTGATATATCCAGTAACCTCTCTAAAACATCACCTATTCCGCCACACGGAGCGTAGATGGTGAGCAGGTAGAAGTTGCGAGGCAAAACACGATTTTGAATCTGGAACACGAGCAATTTATAATTATCGATAAGCATACTTTGATGACAAGTGTCGAAATGATCGAACATAGATACACAAGTGACGAGTTACGAATAGTCTGGGTCGTTAGGTCGAATGTCAAACGACGCGTGCGGAGTCGCGTCGTGAGTAGTCGGATTTGAAAAGGTCCGGCGACAAGTCGAGGGTCTTCGAGAATCGACGGTGAAGATGCATGATGCACCTTATGCATCTAGATTCGTCGAGATGCGTCGAGATGTCAACCGAAAGGTCGTGACACTTCTGTTCGTAGGTTTGCGAGAGTGGTCAAATCTGACATAAGGTTCACTAAGGGCGATGCAGTTGGCCAGTTTGCCCGCGTCCGTCGGAGTGAATATCGCGGTTCTCGCGCCGCGATGGGCTCTTTGTGTAATAACGGAAATTCCCACTGGAGAAGATTAGGGACTCGTGTACGTCTGATACGCACACTTCCTCCCTTTTTGGGCGTGACATCCCGACGCGCGTGTAGATATGGCCCAGAGACGGCGGTAGTAGCCGTCGATGAGATGATCGACGTCTCGGAGATTGTCGTAGGATTCCCAGCTGTTATGTGCGACGTTGTAACCGTGCCACTTGATGGGATATTCTTTCGTCTTGCCTCATCGCCGATGGCCGAGGATGTCCTCGATGACGTACTCCGTGTCTTTGTCCACTTAAACGGGAGGCAGAGGAGGCACATCTCCACCAGAGAAGTTCTCTCCAGGGTCTCGATAGTGCTTGATTCTGCTGACATGGAACACTGGGTGAACTTGCATAGTATCAAGAAGTTTGAATCGCGCAACCAGAAGGAATTTACATGCGCTTCACCTCGGAATTTGAGTTTCGAATAGTCGGATCCATAGCGTTTGATGTTTGCCGGGCTGAGGAGGACTTTGTCGGTATCGATGAAGACATCATCGTTGCGATGTCGGTCAGCCTGCTCGCTTCATCACTGATTGTGTCTTCGCAAAGGTTTGCCGTGTTTCCTCCCAAATGGTGGTTAAAACTCTACGTTGTACGTTGACCGCGGGAATGTTGCTACGACTTTGTAGTCTGGCTAGCGTGGCGGTAAGTTTGCCATGCACCACTTCAAATGGGGTTCTACCTCTTGCGGTGGAAACTGGCAAATCATGTGTGAATTCAGCAGTGGGGAGTTTTTGGGCCCAATCCGTCCCATGAGGTTCGCATAGTTTTTGGAGCAGATGTTTGAGCGTCTGATTTTTTCGCTTGGTTTGACCGTTGGTTTGAGGATGAAACGCTATTGAAAGTTGAATTCTGCTTCCATAGCAAGTCATCAGTTCGCGCCAAAACGGTTGGTGAATCGAACATCTCTATATCTCGTGATGGTTCTTGATACGCCGTGTAGCCGCACAATGTTGTTTAGAAACAGCCGTGTTGTTCCCTCGACGGTGATGGTGGTCGTTGTTGGGATGAAGTGGGACATTCTAGAAAACCTTCCCACAACCACGAGGATGGCGTCATATCCCTCGGGTGTGACTAGTAATCTGGTGACGAAGTCCATGAAAATGTCTGCCCATGGAACCGTCGGAACAGGAAGCGACTGTAGGAGTTCGGGTGGCCTCGTGCAACGAGATTCCTGTCGCTGATAAGTGTCGCAGGTTTTCCAAAAGCTGGCCACGTAAGATTGCATCTAGTCCCACCAATACCTCTTAGCCAGCTTCTTCAGGGTCTTGTCCACTCCAAAGTGTCCACCTGGACCAGTGTCGTGGCATACTTTGAGTAACATCCGGCAAAGTTCGTCATTCGGAGGAACGAACACCTGGCAAGTAAAGCGACATCGCTAATAGGGTGCATCAAACCAAAACTTGGTTCTACCATACCTGATGTGCTGGTTGTATCCTCGTGCAAACAAGCGCTTGAGGTATGGGTCTCACTATAGCTGTACGGTTGCCACACTGGTCGATATCTGGTCGGCGGCTGAGTGCGTCCGTCGGATTGGTTTTGCCTGGCCAGTACTCGGTTGCGTAGTCAAACCCGGACTCAAGGAACTCCATCCATCGGGTTTGACCTCAATTAAGATTAGGCTATATCTTCAAATATTTTAGTGCTTGGTGGTCGGTGTGCACGATGCATCGGCGACACTCCAAGTAGCCTCACACGTCTTGAATGCATGCACAACCGTCAGCATCTCTTTTTCGTGGACCGTGTAGTTGAGTTCTGTTCCTCTTCATTTTTGAGAAATGTAGGCGACCGATTGTTTGCCATTGTCATAATCTTGCGAAGAAGTGCACAAATGGCTCAGTCCAATGCATCCGTAGCCAGGACATAGTCGGTCGTTGGATCGAATAATCGTAGGGTTGGCGCCGAGGTCGGAGCCTTCCGCAACGTGGTGAATGCTTCTTATTCCTTATCTCCCCACCGTCGCTCATTTTCTTTTCTATTCAGGTTGGAAAGAGGCACTGACACTCACGCGTAGTCCTGCATGAATCGCCGGTAATGATTGCAGATGCCAAGAAACACTTTGATTTCTGAAACGTTGGTCCGTGTTGGCCAATTAGCGACTGCTGCCGCTTTTTTGGATCCATGGTGATCCGTCCACTGTTGATGACGTGACCCTAAAACTTGATCGAACGAAGACCGAAGTCATATTTCGAGGGTTTTCCAAAAAAAACCTCCTTGTAAAACTTCGAGAGCTTTTGAAAGATGTCCGTCATGGCTGTACACCAAGATGTCGTCAAGATGTACCACGACAAAACTATTGAGGTATGAGCAAAAATTGTTGTTCATTGCCACCATTAACGCCAGTCGGGTATTCTGAGTCCAAACGGCATAGCCATAAAACTCAAAGTGTGCGTAGTGGGTTCGGAATGTTTTTTTCTCGATGTCAGCGGCTGCCATGCGTATCTGGTGGTATCCGGTACGCATGTCGATTATGTTGAAAATTCGGGCTCCTCAGGGTTAGTCAAAAATTTCATCAGCTTGGGGAAGAGGGTAGTAGTTCTTTGTGGCGGCGTCGTTCAACTCCTGATAATCCACGCACATGCACATTTTTCTAGTTTGTTTTTCATGAATAGTATTGGTGTGGCGTATGGTGACATGGATGGGCGGATGAATCCCTGACCGAGCATCTCCTCGAGCTGCATTTTCAGCTCGTTCAATTCATGATCGCTCATCCCAT
This sequence comes from Penium margaritaceum, assembly GCA_023375785.1. Lineage (NCBI taxonomy): Eukaryota > Viridiplantae > Streptophyta > Zygnematophyceae > Desmidiales > Peniaceae > Penium > Penium margaritaceum. The sequence continues at coordinate 201,709 of SZWC01001371.1, forward strand.
GGGCCCCTCGGACGGTAGGTCTGCTGCCCAACTTTGGTTCGATGCGATGGTTGATGTCTCGCTAAGGAGGGAAGGTTTTCGGGAGTTCGTCTTGAAGGATATTCGCGGACTCCTAGATAGGGGGTGCAAATTCTTCGGGTACCATCGCGAACTTTGTCGAGGCCGATGAGGCTGATGAGGTTAATGATGAGCCTGCTACTACCAATTCTGCTTCTCCCATTGGCTCAAATGTACAAGCCAGGCACGAGCTCCTCGTCGTAAACAGTGTTTGGCCACATTGAGCGGTATCGGATGCACCGGTTGTCACTTTTCAGCTTTCGTGGCTTTCTCTACTGCTTCCACCTGTATTGCTTACTTTGTCGGCTTCCGTCCTACACGTTGAAGTTTTTGTTTGGCACCGTCAATCTCCACGTAGATGTCGCCGCTGTTCCAATCAGTATGTGGATTGTGCCAATGTAGGAAATCTTGTCCGAGGATGATTGTGTGATCGCTCATTGAACAAGACCTCCCATTTCTACATCTTGTAGACCCCCCACCTGATATTGTAGTGGTTCTCGGAGTCCTTGTATGTATAGTCTCCTATTGACGGTTTTTTGTTCAACCACTCTTCGTCCTGTCTGTAAACCCAGCTTGCGAACCATGTCGTTGCTTACGAAGCTGTGTTAAGCTCCTCCATCCAATAGTGTTGGTACCATTCTATGACTTGTACATCATCGAGGCTAAACTTTTAGCAGTATCGTCGGTTGGTCGTCCTCGTACCCCTTGTTGAACTTTGCGACCTTACAAACCCTTTGTAGCGATGTGGGCCGTTTAGGTGGATGATTGTTCGGTGTAGATTTCTCCTCACGGACAAGAGTTGCGCCTTTTACTTGTGCCATTTGCCATTTCTCAACTCAGGTTTTTTTCAACTTCCCCCCCCTTTTGGGCCTGTTGCTTGCTCAAACAATCGTGAGCAACGTGCCCGACGTTTCCACATTTGTAGCAGGTTTGCGTGTCTCTCTGGTCGTCGACATCCACTTCCATCGGAGTCGAGGAGTTTGCCAAGTGGTTTTTTTCTATTTCCATGATAATTGTGGTTAGGAGTTTGCCAACCATAGGATTCCTGGATCTGAGCATTATAATTGGCATTTTCCATCCTTTCTGTTGCTATAATGACCCGCGACAAGTTGTTCTGGATGCCGAAGATAGAAATTGCTCGTCGGATGTCTCGCTTGAGGTCATTGTTGTACTGAAAACAAAGTTCTTCAGGGGCGATGTCTGCTCCGGTGATAATGTCGTGGAATCTCCCCGTATACTCCGCCACGCTAGACTGATGACGTAGACGTTGGAGCTTGTAACGTGCATCGGACTTTTCAGTCAAAAGTCCAAAGCGTGCAAGCATCGTGTAGAAAAACTTGTTCCAGTCGGTTGGTGGCGTTAGCGCGTCTTGCCACTATGGGTTGATCTGCTCTAAGATTAGAACGCCTGTGGTCGGTGATATAAGACAGGCACAGTGAGCTGTTGATGGGGCTCTGTTGGTCTCCTGCTGCCGTTGGATGCTCTTTATATCGGACCAACAACTTAACACCGTGCCACGCAAAAGCGTGGCTGCATGGCCAATTTTCCTTTCATCATCATTGACTCAAGTAGCGGTGAAGTACACCTCCAAACTCGTCATCCACATCTGAACCGTTGGTCCTTTTGAGTTTGTAGGATCGAAAGGGTCTGATGGAGCCAGATAATATTTTTGTTCTTTCGAGAGTTGAAAAATACTCCCCAAGAGCACCGCTTCACGCGCGCTTGCCTTACAAAGAGCCTCCATCGTTGAGTTATTGGAGTAGGTGGTTGTTGATGCCCTCGAGTGTGGAGATCCTCTTCGCAAGTTCCTTGTTGATACGCGCCTGTCGTCTAGTGTAACATGCCGTCCCTGTTGTCGTCGTCGAGGCTGTCGGTTGGGACGACTAGTCCATCACCGTCGGGTGCGTGACCGAATTGGTCGCCGAAACCATAGGGATTGTCCCAGCTATTGCAAAGCCTGCCATGCCAGCGTTCATTGTCGCTTCAGGGTTCGCGTGCATCGGTACGTTATGCTCCTCCATCACCAAAGTGGTCGCCAAAGACCCGCTACCAATCATCGATTGCACTCGCCTCCTTCACGTCGTAGTCTCTAAGTCTCCAAAGTCTGGATATGTGAGATGTGCTAAAGACTCATGCAAGGTAGTCCTCTAGATGGGTAATGTAGTCAGATGCCTCTCCAGAACCATTACACTCTGATACCGAGTGTTATGCCAAATGGAGCGTTGATGGTGAACAGGTTTAAGTTGGAAGGCAAAACACAATTTAGAATTTGGGACATGAGAAATTTTTGTCTTTAACGATAAGTGTACTTCGATGACAAGTGTCAAAATGATCGAACATATATATATATATATATATATAAGTGACGAGTTACGAATGAAGCATAGTCGGGGTCATTAGGTTGAATGTCAAGTGACACGTGCGGAGTCGCGTCGTGAGTGGTTGGATTCGAGAAGGTACACCGAGAAGTCAGGGGTCTTTGAGAATCGACGGTGAAGACGCGTGATGCATCTTTATAAATCCAGATCCGTCGAGATGCGTCGAGAAGTCGATCGAAAGGTCCTGACACTTTTGTTCGTAGGTTCGCGAGAGTGGTCGAAGCTTTCAGACGGTTCAAGAATATCCACTGAGGGCAAAGCAGTTGGCCAGTTTGCCCTCGGCTGTCGGAGTGAATATCACGATTATCGCGAAATGATGGGTTGTTTCTCTAATAACAGAAATGCCCACTCGAGAAGATTAGGGACGTGTACGTCTCATACGTAACATCATCGTCATGGAAATTTTAGATTCTAATTAGACATATCCACCGTTTGTAGGAAAACAATGACTTATACAAAAAAAATCACACAAAACACCATGTCATCACTGCATGAAATGCAACAAACATCAATTCAGATTTCTGACATCATTAGGTTCCTCAAACAAACACAAATCCCTCAAATCTCTTTTGAGGTTTTTGACATTCTTTCAGGAAGGGACTTGCGCGGGGTTTACACGGGGGGGTCCAAGACACCCCGTCAATTGAAAGAAACTTGTTCGGAACTGCTACCCCAATGTCCAGTAGATGTCCGCACAAAAAATGAAACCCCCATCTTCGAATGTAATTCGAGGTTGGGTTTGAAGGTATTCTTCTTACACACCAAGGATGGTTTTATTTCAAATTTGGGTATTTTTGTAATATCGTGATTGAGCGAGGAAGCAAGGGTCACGATCGAGCAACGGTCACACGACAATCCTTGTCGTGCTTGATCAATGACACCTGTCGCTATTTAAGGATGGCGAGCAAGGTTGGATACCTTGTTTTCTTTTTTAAGTGGTGTATATTTCAGATTGAAATTTTGCTCGTGGACTTGACAGGTTCAACCCTTTGTGTACGTGGATATAATGTCAATTTCACCTATTACTCAACTTGTTTTCTGAAGTTTTGATTGTTTTGGACTAAAAAATCTAACTAGAACATTGAACGTAATGTCGTCAAAACCTCAAGTTGGAACCTCTCATTGTCATGAAGTGCACATACGAGGTTAAGTGATTGCTTGAAGCCATCACACAATTGGCATGTATATGATTAATGGAATGTATGCATGTGTTTCTGGCACTGTAGTCGATGATTAAATTTCCTATTTGGGGCCTCCAAAAAATACATCAGTCCATGCTAAACTAAAGGAAAACGATCACAGAATTGTTAACAAGTTACAAAAAAATATCCAGAAGCAAATGTTAATGGTCAGATTTACGAGAAGTCTCATTCACGTTTGGTTCTAACAAAACAAGAAATGTCAATCCATTTTTAACCCAACCGAAAATGTAAAGTCATCTTTTGCCGAATTTAACAAGAGGGAACAATGAATGAAACTGGAATAATCGAATGATGCTATAACGGTAATAATTTCCCGTAATAGATCAATTGCCTCTTATCATACCTACCTTGTGGATTTCCGCATGGCGTATTCATGCGTGTAGCCGTCCACCTCATCAAGGGGGTCGATACAAATTCCAACTCATACAAATCTTGTCAAAAACCAATTTATGAATAAAAAGGTTCACAATTTCATTCATCATTCATCGTGCCTCCCTAATAATGCGTGAAAACCATCACTCAACACAAGAGAACACAAACGTGAACAATATTCTGAGAGTAAAATGGTGATGAATTGCTCACAATTCCCCATGCATGCATGAACGGAGCAACTAGCAGAAATTCTAAACCCATATTCACTCGTAATCCAATTACAATTTCAAACTCTAAACCAATACATAAAAATAAATCATTAAAATATAACTTTATTACCTTTCATAATCTTAATCCATCATTGAAGTATTCAAACTTAGTTTCCAATAGTAATAATCCTATAACGAATCTTTTGTAGCATCAAATGGCCCATTCAATGATACTTAATAAAATTAAATATAGGTTATTAAAATTTCAATTAATCTACATATTTATGTCATAAAGATTCATTCTAAAGAGAATCTAAGTCTTCATTGAAAAATCATGCCAAAGGGTAAAATAACATGCATCATCCATAAAATGTAATGGGAACTAGAATCATTTAAAGTTTTAATAACACTTGTTTCAATAATAGAGTATATTCTAAACTTTTATTCATCACTACCTTTCTCTTTACTTCAAAACATAGAACGTACATAGAGGGAAAAGTTGTTATTTATTGTATATTTATACATGTTTATTGGCCTTTACTGCAAATTTCTTTGTGTGATTATAGCCATGAAGAAGTTATGGTTTACCAAAGGTCAAATCTGTGCATGCATGTAGTCAATGATTACGTGATTTATATGTTTGTGGTAGCTTCACTCAGAACTTACTTGAAAGAGGAATCCTTCGACTTTTGAATTCTGATTAGCAACATAGAAAATATTATCATATATTACTAGAATGTTCATTGTGAGCTTAATCTTCTATGATGGCCCGTGATTATGGGGCCCTTGAAAAAACCATACCCCCATAGAACAAAAGATCCTGTATTTCATGGTTTCTTTCTTGGTCAAAGCTCATGGAGCATATAGAATGGAAGTTTGATACTGTAGATAGAATTTTTAAACTATTCACGGTTGTAGATACGTTGTGGAGAGTGCCTGAACATACATAGATTGTCCATGTGGAAAGGTTATGGAGCCCGTTTTTCTGCGACAATGGACTCAACAGCGTTATTGCGAATGATATCGATGTGTCAAACGTGATCACCAATTTGCACCTACTATTTCGTCAATTTAAAATGAAGCATAGTTGATCTTGAATGCAACAACTCGGTCGGTACAAGGGGGAATGCCAGTGGCATCAAGATGCACCGAGAATCATCCCTACACGGTTCAGGGTTTCGCATATTGTCCCATGAGGGGTTAAATTCTCAAGGGTACGCAGAGGGATTACCCCATAGATTCAATTGTGTATATGCCATACCCGGTGATCGGAAGAGTATTAATTCATTATCCGACACTTGGAACAATAAGACTCCCCTACTCAGTGGCTTGAGAATATTAACACTTAACCCGCGACCAACGAGAAATAGTAGCATGTCAACGATGTTTGCGATCTATCGTTTACATGCTGACCTAAACATTTTTTTTACACATTTACAAACCCCTCTCTTGAGTGGTTTGTGAATGCTTTATTTGGGGTTTGAGTGTGGTTTGCATGGGGGATTCCGAGACTCCCCATGCATTGAAAAGGAACCTGCTAGGTGTTATGCCAAACGGACCGTAAGTGGTGAATAGGTATGAGTTGCGAGGCACAACATGCAAGTGTAAAATTACAAATGATGCATAGTCAGAGACATTGGGTCGATTGTCGAGCAACGCGTGTGGAGTTGTGTCGTGAGTGGTCGGATTGAGAAGCTCTACTGAGTAATTGGGGGGCCTTTGAGATCGACGACGAAGATGTGAGATGCATCTTTCTAAAAATTGATGAATCTCGATGTGTTAAGAAGTCGACTGAAAGGTCATGACAAATCTTTCAATGACTCTCGAAAGTGGTCATAGTCTTTAGAGCGTGCAAGAAGGGATTGCTAGAGGGCGGGGGCAATTGGTCGGATTGTCCTCGACCATAGGAGCATAAATCTGGGTCTCGTCTCACGGTGCACTATTTATTTTATAACAGGAATGCCCACTCAGAAGGTTTAATGACTCGTGTATGTCAGGTACATAACAATTCCCACCCTTTTTGTCGCGATGTCCCGATGCGCGTACATATGTAGCCCAATGATGGCAACAATACCCTTCGATCAAATGATCGACGCCGCGGAGGTTGTCGTGGGTTCCCAGCTGTTATGCGCAGTGTCGCAGCTATGCTACTTGACAAGATATTCTGTCACTCTCCCACGTCATTGATGGTCAAGGATGTCCTCAATGACGTACTCAGTGTCCTTGTCCACTTGTACAAAAGGAGCAGGAGGCACATCCCTATCTGAGAAGTTCTTGCTTGGATCCCGGTACTATTCGAGTCTGCAGATGTGAGACACCGGATGAACGTGCATAGTATTCGGGAGTTTGATTCGTGCAACCACGGGGGGGGGGGGGGGGGGGGGGAGGTTTCATGCGTTCGATCTCAAATGGTCCCAACCAATGGGGTTTGAGTTTCAAAGAGTCAGCTCCATAGATTTTGATGTTTGCTGAACCGAGGAGACCCTTTTTGCTAGCAGCGAACACGTCGTCGTTATGATGTCGGTCCGCAGCTTGCTTCATCACCGCTTGTGTCTTCGCGAACGTCTGTTGTGTTTCATCCCAGATGGTGGAGAAATTGCGACATTGGATGTAGACCGTAGGAATGTTGCTCTGGTTGTGAAGCCTGACTGGTGTGGCAAGAATGTTTTCCATAATCCACTTCGAACATAGTTTTACTCGTTGTAGTGGATGTTGCCGAGTTATATGCGATTTTGGCGGTCAAGAATTTGGCTGCCTAATCTGTCCCGTGTGGTTTAGATGATGTTTGGAGAAGTTGTTCAAGCGTCTCATCGGTTTGCTCGGTTTGGCCGTCCGTTTGAAGGTGAAACGTCGTTGAAAGCAGGATGTGAATGACGTAACAAGTCATCAGTTTGTGCCAAATGGCTCATAAATCGGCCGTCCTTGTCGCTTGCGATGGTTCTTGGCACAGATCGTATCCGTACGATGTTGTTTAGAAACATTCGTGCTGTCCCTTTGGCAATGACGGAGGTCATCATCGGGGTAAAGTGTGACATTTTGGAAAACCTGTCCAAATCCATGAGGATTGCGTCATATCCCTCGGGTGTGACCGGTAATCCATTGACAAAGTCCATGGAGATATTATTCCATGGTTCCATTGGAATGCGGAGCGGTTGCAGAAGTCCAGGTGGCCGCGTGCGATGGGTGTCAACGACGGGATTGCTGACACGTGTCACATGTTTTACAGAATTTGGCCATGTCGGTTTGCATCTTGTCCCACCAATAGTGCTTCACCAATTCCTTCAACGTCTTATATTCTTGAAAATGTCCACCTGGACCGGTTTTGTGGCACTCCTCGAGCAGCATGCGATGAAGTTCGTCGTTTGGAGGTACGACCACCTAGCAAGTGAATCGTCATCGCCAATAGGATGCGGCGTGCTAGAAATTGGACTTTTTGTATCTGCCATGCTTGTTGTAGCCACGTATGAATAACTTCTCAAGATAGAGATCTCCCTAAAGTTGAAGTATCGTTGCCTCACCCATTTAGTCTGGTCGGCGGCTGAGCACATCTGCTGGGTTGGTTTTCTCCATCTGATACTCAATATCGTAGTCAAACCTAGATTCAAGAAACTCCATCCATTAGGTTTGACGTTCACTGAGGTTCGGCTGCGTCTTCAAATATTCAAGTGCATGATTTTTGGTGAGTACGATACATCGGCGCCATTCAGGATAGCATCACGTCTTCAATGCGTATATGACCAACCGCATCTCCTTCTTGTGTACGGGGTAGTTGAGTTCCCTTCCATGCAACTTTCGTGATATATATACACAAATGGTTGCTCTCGGCTGCCATGATTTTGTAGGAAAACTATGCCAATGGCTCAGTCGTGGGAGTTTCTAGCCATGATGTAGTCGATCATTGGATTGGCTAATCGTAGGGCTGCCATCAATGTCAGAGCATTTTGCAAAGCGTTGAACGCTTCTTATTCGTTGTCTCTCCACTGCCACTCATTTTCTTTTCTAGCGAGATCAGGGAGGGGCTCCCACTCCTAGGTGTAATCCTGTACGAAACACCGGTGGTAATTACAGAACCCGAAAGAAACTGAACCGTCCCTGACTGTAACGGGCTGAGTCTCCAGCTCCTGCTCTGAAGTCTTCATCAGAGTTTGTAGAATGGCATTCTCAGTCCGCGTCAGGGGTTTACCCCCTTCGTTGGATTGAGGGGCAATCGTCATCAACGACCCAGAGTAGGGAGACTCGAATATTTTGAGTCTTCAGAGGCCCATTTCCGTTTTTAACCAAACCCCTTGTATTGGGACCCAAACCGGTGGGCTTTACCTCAAACTCGTGTGTTTGCACGAGTTATTTCATTTATTTTATGTCCAAGTTTGTCACGAACGAACTTCGATTTATGTTTTGCCGTTCTGGCGCGAAATCGTCGCGTGCAAGGCACGCTGGCAATTTTGCGCCAGTCCTCTCGTCCTCACCCTCGCTCCCCCTATCCCTCGTCCTCGCTTGCTTGTTTGCAAGGAGGGCGGGGGGGGACGAGAGCACGAGGCCACGAGGCCTCGCCCTCGAGGCCCTCGTGGCCTCTCAGCCGCCGATCGGGCTGAGGCTGCAATCGGCGGCTGGCGGCTGGCCGGCCGGTGGCCAGCCGGTCGCTTGGCCGGCCTCCGGCCGTCTAGCCGGCCGGTAGCGAGCTGGCCGGCGGCCAGCAAAGTGCTGGCCACCGGCCAGCCCTCGCTGATGCGAGGGGTGCTGCGCAACCACCCCTCGCTTCAGCGAGGAGGGAGGGCCGAACCGGCCCTCTCGCTACATTCCTCCCCACTTATTATGAACCGTCTCGATTCATGAACAACAAGCAGGATTGTCAGTTAGTGAGTCATCAACATTGTGAAAGAAAATTAATAATTTCAAACACCAGCTAGACATGAACATGTGCATGGTACTTGGACCTAAGCTGCAGCTTGTAGGTCAGCACGGCTAGTGGTCTCCCCCCTTTAGGCTGGAGCGTCCGCGCGACAACCATGTTGGGCGTCCGCAACCTCCTATGGTTGCTGTCCATGAATGCTGCCCTGTAAGAATGTTGTTCACTTGTTCCGCGTTCAGGTGGTACCTCCTGCCACGCGTCGATCTGTGCGAGCTGCAAGCTCACTCCAGTACTCGTTGACCACCCCTGTGGGCAACCGAGATTCAGGCTCCCATGAATTATGTTCAGGTCCATAACCGACCCAATGAACGAGGTACTCCCTGATAACGTGTGACCGAAGATTACGCTCTCGGTGCTGGAGTAGGCGAAGGACCTCGTAGTGGCCGTCGGCACCAAGGACTGCTGGCGGTGGCTGAACGGTTGCGTCTGCCATGTATGGAGCCAGCAGGCTCACATGAAACACGTCATGTATCTTCATATTCGGTGGAAGTAGCAATCGGTATGCCACTGGCCCGATGCGTGCCACAATGGGAAACGGCCCAATCCACTTCGGTAGAAGTTTTCTTTCCTCCGGCGACTTCAGCCGAAGCTTTTTGGTGCTAAGCAGCACTTTGTCACCGATGTCAAACGAGACCTCCCGGTGACCTTTGTCGGCATATGCCTTTTGTCGTTGCCAAGCTGCTTGAAGGTGACCCTTTGCCTCCTGTATCAAGGAGTCGATGCGCTCGGCAAAGGCTTGAGCGGAAGGGACTTGCCCTTCTGTACTCACACTCTTCACCAATGAAGAGGGTACCACTAGATGCTGACCACTGTTCAACACAAACGGTGTGAACTGTATGGACTCGTTCACCGAGTTGTTCACCGCAAACTCCGCCGGTGCTAGGAATTCGTCCCAATCATGCATGGCAGGGTCCACGTACATGCGGAGCATGTACTCCAGAGTGCGATTCATGAGCTCTGTTTATTCGTCATTTTGACGGTGAAATACTGTCGACATTTGCGACTCACTACCGAAGTACTCGTGCATATTTTGCCAGAAATTACTAGCAAATTTTTGATCTCGATCGGAGAAAATGCGCAACAGCAAGCCGTTGTACTTTACGACACCCTCAAAGAAGAGACGAGCGGTCTCCTCTGAGTTCACGTCAGTGGTTGTAGGAATGAAGTGTGTCATCTTCGTCAAAAGATCCACAGCCACTAGTATTGCATCGTGGCCACAGGCCATGTCCGGAAGACCAGTAATGAAGTCCATGCTGAAGCACTCCCATGGAGTCCCAGGAATGGGAAGCTGTTGGAGGAGTCCAACAGGCTTCTTGTTACTAGCCTTGTTCCGAAGACATGGGTCGCATGTCATGCAATACTTACGGACATCGACGCTCCATCCTGGCCTCCAATAGTGGTCCGAGAGTGCCTGTCCGGTCTTTCGGGGTCCCACATGACCTGCGACCGGCGGATCGTGGAACTGGGAGATAACCTTTGCTCGAAGGTCTCTCGAGTTTGGCACAATAACTTGTTCTCCGTGCCAGAAGATTCCCGCGGCCTCCACCAAGCCGTACTTGTCAAGATTTTGAGAGTCTTCAAACCAAGAATCCACACAGTCTCCCATCTGGATCCTGTTTACAAAACCGTTGTAATGGATAATCTCTCGTGGTGGTTGCCGCAGAGGTGCAGGGGTATCTGGTGATTGTACTGTTACTGTTGTAATGGTCATAAAACACCCACTGACCTCGGTGGTTGCTTTAATTTCCACAGGCTATCGGCTTAGTGGATCGGCCATATTGATGCGTCCTGGCTGATATTCCCATGTGAACAAGAATCGGCTCAGGTATTCGCTCCAACGCGCCTGTCGTCTTGACAGGTTCGGTTGCGTTTGGAAAAACACCAATGGATTATAGTCGGTCACGACCGTCACACCCCCTTCCGCACCCTCGAGGTAGTAATGCTACATCTTGAAAGCGTGTACTACCGCAAGGAGCTCTTGATCCCCAGTCGTGTACCGCATTTCCACGGGAATGAGCTTCCGGCTCTCATACGGAACTGGGTGACCGTTCTGCATGAGGACGGCTCCGAGTCCTACTAACGATGCATCACATCGAACCTCCCACGGTTGTGATAGATCCGGAAGAGCCAGGACGGGCACCGTGGATAGGAGCTCTTTGACTTTGAGAAAAGCGTTCTCGCAATCAGGTGTCCATTTCCAACGCACGTCTTTTTGCGTGAGCCTGGTTAGCGGTGCTACCAGGGTCAAATACCCTTGCATAAACCGTCGAAAGTAGTTTGCAAGGCCGAGGAAAGACCGAATCTGTCCAACATTCTCAGGTCGTGGCCAGTCCACAACGGCTTGGACCTTTTGTGGTTTGACACGGATGCCGTCCTTGCCGACGATGTGTCCAAGGTATTCGAGTTCATCTTGTGCAAACTTGCACTTGCTCACTTTCGCATAGAACTTTTGTTCCTAAAGGATTGCGAGAACTTCGCGCAGATGTTCTATGTGCTCTTCCATTGATTTGGAGAAAACCAGGATGTCATCGAGATAAACCAAGACAAACTGTCCGAGTTTCTTGGCGAACGTTCGGTTCATTTCTCCTTGGAAGGTTGCCGAGGTATTTGTAAGCCCAAAGCATAACACTCAGAACTGATAGTGTCCCATGTGCGTTCGAAACGCGATTTTGGGCACATCATCTTCCGTGATGCAGATTTGATGGTACCCTTGAGACAAATCCAAGGACGAAAATACTTTTGCGCCTTGGAGTTGGTCAAAAAGGTCCTCAATCCGCGGTAAGGGGAATCAATTTTTCACCGTCAGCTTGTTCAACGCTCGGTAATCCATGCACATGCATAAATCAACGTCCTTTTTGTTCACAAAAAGGATCGACGCACCGTACGGTGAGCTACTAGGCTCGATCCATCCCTTTGCAAGGTACTCTTTGGTTTGGCATTCGGCCTCTCGCCTTTCTGCTGGACTAAGGCGATACATGGGTCTGAACAGAGGAGTCGCCTCCGGTTGCAGCGGAATTGTGTGGCCCATGTGTCTTTCTGGTGGAAGCCCAGCCGGTGGGTCTTGGAATACATCCGAGAACTCCGCCAATAGAGATTTGATCTCTTGTGGCATGTGTTGCTTCACGTCGTCCTCTACTTTCTGCAGCTGAGCAAAAAGGTATCGACAACCTTGTCGAATACGTCTCTTAACCTGCATCACAGACAAGCTGGCATGGACTTTGAGTCGGATTGGTGATAATTCTGTACTCGGAATCAACGTGAAGCGGCACTGTCCTTTTCGGAGGATCATACGCTTTGATTCAAAGCACATTAGAGCCTTGTTCTCACGGAGCCAGGGATTCCCTAGCACCACGTCAAACGGGTCAAGAAGGTTGAGTACCTTCAACGTGACACTCTGTGTGTACCCTTGAATGAAAATTTTTGCTTTACAAGTATCGATCATGGTTACCGCACGGTTGTCACCGACAACAACTGCACCATTCAATGGCTCATACTTCAGGCCAACCTGTCGGGTAAATCCAAGGTTAACAAAAGAGTCGTCTCCTCTAGTGTCAACAAGTACGTTCAAAGGAGCACTAGCTAGGTGTCGTTTGAACTGCATCATCATGTTGCCTCCACTTTTTTGAGTGAACAGACTCGACGACGGCAAGCCGAGTTTGTGATAAAAACGGAATCTGTACGACGGCCGTCGCAACTCCCATGATTCACCCACTCGAGTCCACATCTTTTGGGCACGTGTGAATTGGGCTAGCACCTTCCAGTCTTTGAATTTGACTGGGCCGAAATCGTCGAGTAAAGGTACTGCAAACGTGATTGAACTCATTGCTTTGAGGGCGTTTGCTTCAATCACTGCGTCCCACAACTCTTGCACAGTGGTTGGTGTCGCCACCACTAAGCATGTACGATCATGCATCTCGTCTGGAGATGCAAGGTTTAGTGGACAATGTCGGTCAACAAGTGTAGAATGCGGTTCAACAAGAGGAGAGAAAACAACAGAGAAATTTGAACTCGTCAAAAACTCAAATTGTTTAACATCCTCATGTAAAAACATGAATCCACACTCGTGATCTAGTTTTACCCTTGAGTGGTCCCCACTGACGTCACTCAGGGGTGGGGAAAACCCGCCCCATGGCCCTGTCCATTACCAAGGCCGGGCCCATTGCCGCGACCGCGACCCTGTCCACGGCCTCCTGCTGCACCATCCCCACGAGGCGCTACTGCTGCAGCTAACGCCGCGGCCTCTTGTCCACCACCACCAGCCTGAGGGCACTGAGCCCTAATGTGGCCGGGCTACATGCAGTTGTGGCAGATCCCTTCGTGGAAGGATACGTTGTGACGCTCACACGCCGCCTGCAACTCGTCATTCTCGCAACTGCGCTTGTTGTTGGGGCCCTTGTATCCACCAGCCTTCTTGGCTGGAGGGTTTGCAGGCTGCTTGCCCTTGGCCCCGCCTTGCTGTCCATCTAATCACCAGCCCCTGCAGCGTCCATGCGCATGTCGCGGCCTTACTGTGCACGCGCGTTCGGCCGTGCATCAGAGTAGTGCTTCGGGTTTGCCGAATACACTTCGCTCATGTAGTCACGCAATGCCCTCCAGCTTGTCCAAGTGTAACAGCTCTAGGCTATTTTGCGACTAACTTTAGAACCAAAAACGTAGGCCCTCAGAATAGTCGTCTTAGGAGGGGGAGCGAATGGTCGCCTCAGCCATTTTGGCTGAGACGAACCGCGCCACAAATGGACGTAGTTGTCATAGGGCATTTTTGTAAACATGCAACCTAAAACCCTATCGTTCCACGTGGCACATCCACGTGGGAACAGGACCCTAGCGGCCAACTAGAGGGGAGGAGGAGTGACGCGATGGATCTTCCAGCGCGGCATTCCTCTTGCCTTAAATCCGGCCTATGGACCGAATACGGGCTAGAGTCGAACTAGACTCTAGCCCGAGATTATTTTTCGGGCCTCAACTCGTCGAGACATCGGTCTCGAGCCCCCGAAACCCGGGAACTATATTTAAACGCCATTTTTAATTCTAAAAATGGCTCGTATGCTACATTCCTCCCCCTTTGCTTCGAACCGTCCCGGTTCGTCTTTGCTCACGGAGGTTTGATCATTACGTACTTCATGATGCAAACCATGCAATAAGATTCGTTAACAAGATCACACGTGTGAACTCTTGTCATCCGCAACACGGTTGCGTCACGTTCACGCACAATCAACCACACACTTGCGGTTTTTGTGATTATGGTCATTAGCGTACAACATCCAGTGTTGATCGCGTGATCATTGGCTCTTACCAAGATGACACACGTATAATCCTTATACGTTCTTCACAAGTGTTGGTGAGTCTTCACCGAAGACTCATCACACGTGTGTAGCGGTGGCATGGTTGATGCCTTTTGGGATGTACATTGTCAACAATGTCTTGCCAGTTTGGAAGAGGGTACATGGAATAAATTTTCCCACATTCCCTGTGGTACGTGTTCAGCAAACGGTTGTGGTGACGCCTCCTCCCCCTTTGCAAGGAGCGTCCCTGCGACCAATTAACCGGGCGTCCCCGCGAAAACCGTCCAGGTCCACACAACACTTCCCATGTCGTTGGGACATGATCTCTTCCAAGGGGTTGTTGCCAAGGTGGTACCTCCCTGCAACATTGTCAATAAGTGCAATCCGAGATCTGGACATCAGTCCTCTCGGTTTGTAACCACGTGTTCATGACCACGCGTAGGTCTACTAGACCTCTTTCAGCACCTGTGGATTGGTTGGCTGAACTCAACCAAGCTCCACCAAGCCCACGCAACTTGCATGCTAGCTTTATCTTAGGGTTGGGAGGCACCAAGGTCCTAAGACATGGTTGCTGAGCACACTTATTTTTCCTTTCAAAGATTGCACCCATCTTTGAAGGAGGCGGCATTGGTCGTCTGGCATGCGCAATTGCCGTCAATGTCCGTCATTAGACACGACAATGCTCCGAACTAGATGATCTTGGTTTCAACCATCATCTCCTCATTTCTGTCTAAAATGGGTACCGTAGGCTGCCGCTCACGTCCCTGTCAAAAGCACACTATTTTTGAACTAGGTTAGCTGAGATAACCGATCTCAACGACCATGGATTCAATCCACGAACAAAGTGTGCATCGCATGGTATTCACCCAAAAAGTGTACCATGATCACAATCATTGCGCTGCAAGTTGGAAGAACACCTTTCGGGTGTCAATTCCATGTGATTGTAATCGAATACTTCCAAATCACATCTAGTGATTCTAGAACAACTCGTTCCTAAATCTTTTTACGATTATGTAATCGTGTCCAAGGGTTCCACTCGAGAACCCGTCAATGGATTGTGTTTGCCAAGTTGCAACAATCCGTGTTGCTTCAATATCTTCTATTGTGTACATTCGGTACTTCCACTCAATAGGGTATTTTTCATATGCCGTATCCGAGGCACTTGTAGAGGGTATCGCCCTCATCGAAGACATCTGACAAACTACCACAATCCTAGATATCACCGCAGTGACATCCAAAAACATATTATACTTACATTCGGCAATGTTCTAATTAAACCATCCCCAAAACCAAGGGACTTGGTCAGTTCACCATGACCTTTCGGGTCAGTGAAGCATGGTTCGACTACACCGTAGACGTTATGATCCCTCTTGGAGATTGGTTTTGGTTTGGTTTCCAACAAATTGGATAGCCGGTGCTACACCATGCCTTTGCTATGATCAGAATCCATCCACATGATGTTTGAAGAGCGTGACGTACACGAATAGTGTACCATGTCACGATGCCCTCAACTTTGAGACGTCTCTCCAACCATCAAAGGAATCTGATGAGAAATATCGTTTCTCGAGGTTCATCCTGAAGAGTCCTCATATCAACATCTGGTTACGACACACTGGTCATTATTTTGCCTCAATGTTGATTATGACTCGTTATGTGGTCGGTCGGACCACCAAGATGTAGGTGCTAACACATTGTTAGCTTACGGCTATCGGCTTATAGATCGTCTCCACGGTCATAAGCTTTGAGCGCAAAACCTAGACCGTGACGTGATCTCAACTATGTTGTAGTTGTTTGTAGAAGTCTACGAGATCGTCATAGTTCTCTGGAGCACCATTAGTAGAAAATGAGTGTCGCTCATCTTTTCTGAGATGGATTTTCACCGAACTGTGGGTGAATTTATGTCATCGACATCGGTTCACGTACTTTTGTCTATCAATGTCCATGACATGTTCACTCGTTGAGTGATGATAGACTGAAGGTGTCGCCTTCAAATTTGTTCACTTTCGATATTCAGTCAATCTTGTCATACGCCAGAGAGTCTCTTGCAGTTTTCGACTTCGCACTCCGGCGTCTTAAACTATTCAGGACCCATAGAAGAGTCTCTGTCCCTCTCTGGCACATTTACAACCCCCACTCACAAGTATCCTTGTCTTTTTAACAGGGTTGTCGGTACAATCATGTACCTTTTTATCGTCAGTCCCAGTCGGGTACCCCGAATTGTATCTATCACTTACGAGTGAGAGGATCTCAATGGTTTCGCCACTGAGAATTTATTCAAGTGTATCATCCTTGATGTGCTCAATCACGGACCGATGTTTCCATCGGCTATGACTGATGATGCACAGAACCTCCGAATGGTACAGATGCATCAAATACACACTGTGTATAGGCGACACAATGTCAATCCTTGAGGATTGAAACCCATGTACTAACAGACCGGGACAATTTCACATCTCATGACATAGTCATGATGCCGACTTAGTCGTTAAATGATCACATTTGCCTTTGAACATTGTAGCGCAATGGGACATGCGACTGTCGTAGCACATGTCCTACGCCCACCAAACTACTTGTTTGGTGAAATGGTGTCGCCATGTTTATCCAAGACATTAGCCGATGTCGTCAGCTTGTTCAATTGTCACAAAACCGCTGTGATCATTCATCCGTCCCACTTATCCATAACTTAATATCGTGTTCAACGCACCAACAGTTAGTGGATAAGGTTTTTGTGCATGTCGTGCATGTTTTCCATGCTTGCCATGTACCCAATTTCATGTGGCTGAAGTACCATGGTATGAATCGCATACCTTGACCCACTGGAAAGAGGGTTGTCTTCAGCACTTGGTCATGCGCTTTGACCACCTACGATCATGCAAGCCTTGCATGTTTTGGAACGCGGCTCAACCAACTAGGCTTTTTTAGCACGTTCCACCAATGGATGTGGAGGAGTTCGCCCACCTTGAGCATGGTCCAAATTTGAGGAAATCGTCCTCGTCACACGTGATTTATCCGTAAGAAATTGGTTCTTACTTCTTTTGGAAGTACCTTGACATACTGCTGTCGGCAGGGCAACATTTTTAACTTCCAATGATCGCCATTGTCGGTGACGACCAAGACCGCTGTGTTACGCCATTCGGGCATACATCTGATCACTACAGCCATCCGTGATTGTTTCCGGACATTCCTGTTGGTTATCCATTTGAAAGATTTGACAGTATGATCATCCTCTACTTCGTCGAGATGCCTTACAAACATCGGATGAAATATTTTCGGCGCTTGAAAACGCGCTTGATGCACTTGCCCGTAGAACCGCTTTGTGCATAGATCGTATGCTTTTGTTTGGTGGTCTATCGCAAGCCAACATGACGAGGCAACATTTGGCTAATTCTTGCTAGTAGATACAACGGGGTGTAATTGGCACCCATGTTATCGATGCACTCGGCATCTTACAACATGTGTTGTACCATCAACACTAGCATAGCCGATCCAATTGTAACTCATGGTCAGAGTGCGTTCGGCACTCGCATGAGTGGTGCATTCGGCACCCATGACAAAACTGCAACCTACAGCTTTTACCAATCGTGTAACTGACATTTATGACAATGGTGCATTCGGCACTCGTGTCAACGGTTTAATTGATGCACTCATGGGTCATGCATTCAACATCATGGTAATCGTGCGTTCGGTACTCACGTGAATGCAACGACTGCATTTCCCATGTCGGTCGTATTCCAGGTGCAACCGGCACTTGTCAGTGGACCACCTTGTGTGGGTTTCCAACATTGCGTGTGTGTTGGGTGCGATCGGTACTCACATCTTACCTTTAGCAAATATCCAAGCACAAGTGACTTACCCAATATCCATGGTGCAATCGACACCGACGTGGATACACATCGACATTTGTTTTGGTCACATCTCTGAGACCATGAGTAGTGCGTTCGGCACAAGCATCACGAATGCATTCGACATCCGTGATCAAAGTGCAACTAGCACTTTTTTTAGTGTTCGACACCGACGAAAGTTCTACAACCAGCACGTGTGCTCTTGTCAGTAGTGCAATTGGCACTTACGTCGATCACGTGGCCGATGCCCGTATAAACGTGCAACCGACACTCTTTTTGTGCAGCTCGCACATTTCGTATTGTTACGGTGAGTAGATGAATTGTTGAGTGGTCGCAACACGTTCGGTGCCTATAATGATTTCAATCGAGAATTCGTCTCGATTCACATCACCATTGTCATGTTCTAACCCGGTGTATACCACAGTGGTCGTTTTGCATAAACAATATTGTTTAGCGCATGAACAACCTGCTTGAGCCATGTCGTGGCTTTTTAGCGGTCACCCATTTCGGGTCGTCTTTCCATGGAAAACCCCAAAGTTTGAGGTTAATCGGAAAAAAAGAAATACGCACGATCGGTGCTTGATTTTTCTTGGTGAGGAAACTTCCCATTTTTTGCATTTTAAATGCCAATTCTATCGCATGGAACCACTTGTTCCTTTGAAAAGGACACCCCATGGTCTCTTGGGAAAATGGTCGATTTTCTATTCTTTTTTCATTCATGAGGAAATGGATTTAGAATATTTCATAAGACCAGAAATATTATAGCGCTCAATCGGAACTTTTTACCACGTCATGATGGCAAATCCATGATTGACACGGTCAATCTCGGGCTCGAGGAAATCGTCCTCTCCTCTAAAGAGGAGAGGACGATGCTAACGAGTGCTAGTAGCACCAAGAGAGTTTTTTAAAAATAATTTATGAAGCTCAGTCTAAGCTTCAAACTGGTTTTTACGGCGTCCAAAACGGACACCAAACGGAGGATTTTCCCTCGTCTTTGTGTAGAACCAGCCGGGTTCAAAACGAAAAGTACTTTGGAGAAGAGGGAAAATGAACTCATCCGGAGTCAAACAAGTGACTCTCCGTCCCACAGCCGACCAGACACCGGCTGCGCTACGTGCGCACGTTCCGTTGTCAGTTTTGTTTCCATAAGTCTTTTTGTTTGCGTTGTAAACATTTTCTGTGGGCCCATCCCGCCACTGGAGAGGGGAGGAGGGAGGAAACTTCCTTGCTCCTTCCTCCTTGGGCTATCGGCCCCTGTGAGAGAGGGGGGAGGTGGGGGGTCGCCTCCCCGCCTCCCCCTTGGGCTGCTGGCCCGCGTGAGAGGGGGGGGGAGGGGAAGACGCACCCCCTCCTCGCCCTTGGGCTTTCGGCCCACGTGAAGGGGGGGGGGAGGAGGAGTGACGCCCCCTCTCTTCCCCCTGGGCTGACGACCCTCTAGACGGGGGAGGGGGGGGAGACGTCCCCTTCCCTCGCCCTCAGGCTGTCGGCCCACGCAAAAGAGGGGGGGGGGCGGGCGAACGCCCCCCCTCCTCCCCCTTGGGCCGTCGGCCAACATGAGGCGGGGGGAGGGAGCGGCTCTCCCCTCACCCGCCGCCCTTGGCGCCGTCGGCGCCGTGGGGGGGGATTTTCCCCTCACTAGCCCCCACATGGCGCCGTCGGCGCCATCGACGAGCGGGGGTGGAGGGGAGACTCTCCGCTCACCCGCCCTCCCTAGGCGCAGCCGGCGCCATTGACGAGGGGGGGTGAGTTCTCCCCTGACCCGCCCTCCTTTGCGCCGCTGGCGCCATGGACGGGGGGGGGGGGGGGGAGACACTCCTCACCCGTCCACCCTTGGTGTCGTCGGTGCCGTAGACGAGGGGGGGCAGGGGAGACTCTCCCCTCATCTGCTCCCCTAGGTGCCGTCGGCACCATGGAAGAGGGGGGGGGGAAGGGGGTCCTTCCCTCCTTTCCTTGTCGGCACCCTTCAGAGTTCGACGAGCTCGTTGAGCTCGACGCTCGATGCTCAAAACGCCACGACGCCGGTCGGGCGCCGTTTGGTCTCCCCCTGACTCCCTATTTTTTTTTTCAGTCAGCTCGTCAGAGCTCTAGCTCGCCTCTCGGCTCGACGGGGCTCGGCCAGCACGCTCTCTCCGCTGATCGGGCGGCGTTTGGACGAACTGGTCCAAACAGTTTTTTTTTTCTGTAAACTGCGTCGACGGCTAACACTGTCCGTAGATGTTCAGATCCGACGTCCAAGT
Source organism: Penium margaritaceum (assembly GCA_023375785.1). Taxonomy (NCBI): domain Eukaryota; kingdom Viridiplantae; phylum Streptophyta; class Zygnematophyceae; order Desmidiales; family Peniaceae; genus Penium; species Penium margaritaceum. The sequence goes on from SZWC01001371.1 coordinate 222,197, forward strand.
GTTTCCGACGGTCACACTTTTTTTTCTCTCGCGGAAGCTCTGGCTCTGATGCCAATGTAACAGCTCTAGGCTGTTTTACGACTAACTGCAGAACCAAAAACGTAGGCCCTCAGAATAGTCGTCTCAGGAGGGGGAGCGAATGGTCGCCTCAGTCATTTTGGCTGAGACGAACCGTGCCACAAATGGACGTAGTCGTCATAGGGCATTTTTGTAAACATGCAACCTAAAACCCTATCGTTCCACGTGGTACATCCACGTGGGAACAGGACCCTAGCGGCCAACTAGAGGGGAGGAGGAGTGACGCGATGGATCTTCCATCGCGGCACTCCTCTTGCCTTAAATCCGGCCTATGGACCGAATACGGGCTAGAGTCGAACTAGACTCTAGCCCGAGATTATTTTTCGGGCCTCAACTCGTCGAGACATCGGTCTCGAGCCCGCGAAACCCGTGAACTATATTTAAACGCCATTTTTAATTCTAAAAATGGCTCGTACGCTACACCAAGCTTGGCCAGTGGCTGTCGTGGTGGTCTTGTCCTTCAGTTTCTCGTTGGCGAGACCATCATGCAAGTAATCCAGTAGCATGCACTGCGAGTACTTGAAGGTCTGAGTCCCATCGCCCTCGGTGAAGCTTTCGGCTTCCTCCACGAGTGCGGTGAACTCGCTCAAGTAGGATTCGAGCGAGCTGCCCAGCTGCCTGAAGTCTTTGATCTTGTGGAAGGCGCGCTGCGTCTCCTCACGTTGGGTGCACTTCTTGTACATGATCTCACAGAAGGCCTCCCACGGCATGGGATGCCACTCGAGGTGCGGCTGTTGCACAGTCCACTCCTTCACCACATACTTGAAGAGTTTGTCTTCAAGCCGCGTCGTGGCAAGGTCGCCCCACTGGCTGAGTGGAGCTTTGTGGACACGTAGAACGTACTCCATGCGGTTCAGCCAGTCGGTCAGCTTCACGCCCTTCCGGAAGATCTCCACACTGTGGAAGAAGGACGTGTTCATGACCGACCCCGAAGTCGTCGAGGTAGGCAAGTCGTCGCTGCCACCGGCAGTGGCTTCCGCGGCTGCGGCACGCTGCTCTTGCTGCTGCATCCGCATCTGGGTCACGCTCTGTAACGCCTTGTCGAGGTCATTGTATCGGCGGCTTGCCTCATGGGCGGCCAGGCGCTGTAGCTGGCAATCACGATCGAGGTCCGTGATGCTCTACCCGACGTGGGCAAGCAGGTTGGTGAACTCGAACTTGAGCGCTGATGTCGTCAGAGCATCGACGATAGCCTCCAGGGCCTCGCGTTGTCCGTGCACCCTTACCCACTACAAGAGGGTACGGTTCACGTACACGCCTCCAAGGAGTCCCACCTTTCGGAGGAGACTGTCGTCGGCGACGACGCTCGAGTGGGCGCTGTCCTGCCCCATTGCAGCCGCATCGTAGGAAGGGCAAAATTGTCGAGTGCGAGGCATGCTGGCGATTTCGCGCCAGTCCTCTCGTCCTCACCCTCGCTCCCCCTATCCTTGTCCTCGCTTGCTTGTTTGCAAGGAGGGCGAGGGGGGACGAGGGCACGAGGCCTCGAGGCCTCGCCCTCGAGGCCCTCGTGGCCTCTCAGCCGCCGATTGGGCTGAGGCCGCGATCGGTGGCTGGCGGCTGGCCGGCCGGTGGCCGGCCGGTCGCTTGGCCGGCCGCCGGCCGTCTAGCCGGCCGGCAGCGAGCTGGCCGGCGGCCACCGAAGTGCTGGCCGCCGGCCAGCCCTCGCTAATGCGAGGGGTGGTGTGCAACCACCCCTCGCTTCAACGAGGAGGGAGGGCTGAACCGGCCCTCCCGCTACACTGACATTGGTCTGTGTCGGTCAACCACCGACTGATCCATGGTGATTTGTCCACCGTAAAAAACATGACCCAAAAACTCGATCGAACGGGGACCAAAGGTGCACTCTGGGAGTTTTCTGAAGATTTTTTCTCTCAGTAAAACTTTGAGAACTTTTTGGAGATGTCCATCATGCTCCTTCGAGATGCGACTATACACCAGAATGTCGTCGAGGTATACCACAACAAAATCGTCGAGGTACAGACGGAAATTTTTTTCATTGGCGCCATGAATGTCGTTGAGGTATTTGTGATTACAAACGACATACCCGTGAACTTGAAATACCCATAACATTCTCATAACATTGTCTTCTTGATGCCGTCATCTGCCACGCCGATCTGGCGATAACTGCTTTGTAGGTCGATTTTAATGAAAATTCAGGCTCCTCGGACTTGGTCAAAAAGTTCGTCGGATCGGGAGGACTCTGGTGACGATCAAGCTGATGAGGAGATCCACCGGAAGGATCCGGCGGATGAGGCACCAAGGGTGCCAAGGCGCGCACTCCCGGCAGAGTGTGCAACGGGCGTTGGTGGAAAATCCACTGGACGCGCCATCCGTCCGGGCGATGTTTCGCCGGAGCAGGAGAGATCCTCGGGGAGCCGTCTGGTCGATGATGAATTGGAGCGTGCAGAGTCAGAGGGATCGCAGCAGAGCGATGATGCGCCACCAAAACTACCGCGCCGCAGCGGGAGGCAGCGGAAAGCGGGGAAGCGCTTCGACGCAAGCACGGGTCGATGGATTGGCATGATGCAGTGCATGCTGGTTGCATCAACGGAGCCGACTACCGTGCAAGAGGCGCTTGCGCGGCCCTAAGGGGATCAATGGGACGCAGCCATCAAATCGGAGCTGGCGTCCATCACGGAAAACGATACTTGGGAGCTGGTTGACAGGCCGAAAGATGCCAAGGTCATTGGCTCAAAGTGGGTCTTCAAGACCAAATTCACAAAGGAAGGTGTAGTTGATGAGTACAAGTCGCGGCTGGTGGCAAAAGGTTACGCACAGCATAAGGGGGAGCACTACGATGAGACGTTTGCTCCCGTCGCCAAGTTCACAAGCATCCGGACGATCCTTGCGGTGGCGGCCGCGAAGGACATGGAGCTCCACCAAATGGACGTAAAGACGGCCTTCCTCAACGGCATCATAGACAAAGAGATCTACATGGAGGTGCCGGAGGGGGTGGAGGCGCCGGAGGGCAAGGTGTGNGGAGCTGGAGTACTACCTCGGGGTGAGCATCATGCGGAACCGGAGAGCGCGCACGCTTGAGCTCGGGCAGGCCAAATACGTGGCCGAGGTGCTGAAGCGGTACGGCATGGAGGACTGCAAACCAGTTGGCAGTCCGGTCTCCACGACCTGTAAACTGAGTGCGGCAATGGCGCCTCAAACAAAAGAAGAGCGGGAGGATATGGCAGGGGTGCCCTACCAATCGGCGGTGGGCAGCCTCATGTACGCCATGGTGGCGACTCGACCGGACCTGGCCTACGCGGTGGGCCAAGTGAGCAGGTACGTGGCCTATCCAGGGCCACTACACTGGCAGGCGGTCAAGCGCATCCTCCGCTACCTACATGCGACGCGGCATGCGCGCTTGAGGTTCGACGGCAAGGGGTGGGCAGACCCTTTGCGTCTGGTCTGCTACACAGATGTAGACTACGCTGGCGATGTGGACAAGCGGAAGTCGACATCCGGCTACGTGTTCTTCCTCGCTGGTACCGCGGTCTCATGGTGCAGCAGGAAGCAGGACTGCGTCGCCACCTCCACAGTGGAAGCAGAGTACATCGCGCTGGCCGAGGCGGTCAAGGAGGTGGTGTGGCTCCGCAGGTTACTGGGGGAGCTGGGCGTGCCGCAGTAGGAGCCTACGGTGGTGCAAGAGGACAACACCGGCTCAATCTCGCTGACCAACAACCCGACGCAGCACAGGAGGATGAAGCACATTGACGTGCATTATCATTACGCATGGGACATGGTTGAAAAGGGGCAGGTGGTGCTACAACACTGCAGCACGCACAACATGCTTGCGGATTGCTTAACCAAAGCGCAACCCGTGGACCGGCACGCATTGAGCGTGGCCGGACTTGGGATGACCAGCTATGATGGGTTGGAGGGCGCAGCGGAAGATGAGTGAGAGCAGGCAGGAGCAGTGGGCATGGCAGGTGCAAGGGGGAGAATGTTGTAGATTTGCCCTTCTGCATGCCCAAGTGCGGCGCCGGGAGGCGCCGACGAGCCGCCAAAGAGAGGAAATTCCTCGTCGACGGATCTGGCGACTCGATGATTGCTCGTATCCTAAAATAGAGGATTGCCCCTAAAAGTTGACGAGTCGCTGAATCCGGTGGAAGTTCTTTCACCGGAATCGGACCAGTAACGAGGGAGATATGGGCTTCCAAAGTTGGGGTGTGCGCGGCGGTTCTGGGAGCCGGCCGCGGTTCGACTTCCGGTGAATAATTGACCGGAACGAGTAAAAAATGCCATCTGGGGATTTTGCTCCGGAAGATCTGCCGAGGCGTCCGGTGGATGATCCGCCGGATTTCAGGAATGCAGTTTGTTACTGAGGGACTTAGGCAAAAATCCTGGCTCGGAGTCCGGAACTCAGTAGTACAGTTTGTTATTCGGGGACTTAGTCAAAATTCCGACTGGAGGTCCGCAAACAGGTTTCGACCCACATCAATCCCCATCACCAAACTCAATGATTTACTCATCGAAACAGACCCCAAAGGTGCGAGGGATGCCGCCACTATGCGTAGAGACATCTGCACCTCCGGAATGGCGTTTTGATGGGTCCTTGATGTGTGAGGGCGCCTCGGCGGGCGACGTGGTGCGCACTGCCGACTGAGCGGCTGATTTGGGGTGCTGCGCTTCGGATGACGTAGCGGGAGATACGGTGATCCGAATCGCGCACGGTTTGGTGCGTTGGAGGGCTCATGAATAGCCCTACAAATGATCAGATCTTGTCCATGTCAAAAAACTAATGTAAAATCGCGTTCTTCCCTTTGCAAAAGTGACTGTCTCGCATTTGTCTTCAACTGCCAGAAACATAGCGTGAGGCGACCATAAAGCTCACGCTCAGACTCAAAACCACCCGCACAAAACATAGCCGTGAGCACGGAGGACCCGTCGGGCCACGTTGGAACCGCACCCCGGTTTCTGACAAGCCTGACTGCGCCAGACTGCGCCTGACTGCGCCTGACTGCGCCTGACTGCGCCTGACTGCGCCTGACTGCGCCAGACTGCGCCCGACTGTGCCTGACAGCGCCTGACTGGGCCTGACTGCGCCTGACTGTGCCTGACTGTTTCGACTGTGCCTGACTCCGCCTGACTCCGCCTAACTGTGCCTGACTGTGCTTCACTGCGCCTGACTCCGCCTGACTGCGCCTGACTACGCCTGACTGCGCCTGACTGCGCCTTAGTGTGCGTGAGTGCGCCTGAGTGTGCGTGAGTGCGCCTGAGTGCGCCTGAGTGCGCCTGAGTGCGCCTGAGTGCGCCCGAGTGCGCCTGAGTGCGCCTGAGGATGCCTGAGATTGAGTGCGCCCAAGTGCACCTCACTCTGCCTGACTGCACATGACTGCGCCTGACTACGCCTGACTGCGCCTGACGGCGCCTGACTGAGCCTGGCTGAGCCTGACTACGCCTGACTGCGCCTGAATTTTCCTGACTGTGCCTGACTGCGCCTTAGTGCGCCTGAGTGCGCCAAAGTGCGCCACAGTGCCCCTGAGTGTGCCTGAGTGCGCCTGAGTACGCCTGAGTGTGCCTGAGCATGCCTGAGTGCGCCTGAGTGCGCCTGAGTGCGCCTGAATGCGCCTGAGTGTTTGTGAGTGCGCCTGACGGTGCCTGACTGCGCCTGAGTGCGCCTGAGTGCGCCTGAGTGTGCCTGAGTGTGCCTGAGAGTGCCTAAGTGGGCCTGAGTCTGCCCGAGTGCGCCTGAGTGCGCCCGAGTGCGCTTGAGTGCCCCTGAGTGTTCCTGAGTGCACCTGAGTACGCCTGAGTGTGCCTGACTGCTCCTGAGTGCGCCTGAGTGTGCTTGAGTGCGCCTGAGTGCGCCTGAATGCGCCTGACTGCGCCTGACTGCACCTGACTGCGCCTGACTG
>SZWC01001371.1:250056-277196 GCA_023375785.1 Penium margaritaceum
CCCACGAACGGGAGTGAAGGGAGGCGCTTCGACGGTGGCCTGTCGAAGCGCCCTTCCTGTCATCCCAACGTGGGGAGGGGCTCGCCTTGGTCCAGGGGACCATCCAAATTCATTCCTTCATGGCCCATGTGCCTTTGGAGCCCATTGGAAACGAACTAGGATCACTGGCGGTGGATTATCCCGCCACCTATGTCGGGTACCAGATTCCACACGCCCAACACCCGATTTTCGGGCTAGGCTAACTTTCTGAATACTCACTCAAATCGAGCGATTCAAAGCTCGATCCTGCATGGAAAAAATCCAAGGAATTTAAATCTAAAGTCAGATCAGGTGTTCGACCACTCCTCAGTGGTCGAACCAGGGAGTACACTCAACGGCACTCATGGCAAGGGGCACACCGTGTCAACAATCTCCCCCTTGCACCGCAGCCTTGATGCCCTGTCCTTGGAACCTGTAGCATTTTAAACATTACAGCGCAGACCGAGCTCCATGCAGCTTGCGTTGTGCCTGTCCTTGGGCTGTGCCCTGGTCATGGCATCGGCGAGCATGCGCTTAGTGCCACGGTGCACAATAGCTGCATCTCCCTTCGCCACCAAGTCCCGCGCGTAGTGATGACGGATCTCGATGTGCTTGGTCCTCCTGTGCAGCACCGTGTTTTGGGTCAGACTGATGGCACTCATGTTGTCCACATTGAATACCGTCGGCTTCCTTTGCGGCACGCCGATCTCCTTTAGCAGCCGTCGCAGCCACACAGCCTCCTTTGCGGCTTCCGCGAGCGCGATGTACTCCGTTTCGGTGCTAGACAGCGCCACGCAGTCCTGCTTCCTGCTAGCCCATGAAACTGCTGCACCTCCAAGCACAAACACGTACCCCGACATTGATTTTCTGTCATCCACATCACCAGCCCAGTCGGCATCTGAGTAGCCGACCAACTCGAGGGAGTCGTCACGCGCTCCCCCTCCAAACACCAGCCGCGACTGTTTTGTCGCCTTGAGATAGCGGAGGATCCGCTTCACCGCTTGCCAATGCAGCGGCCCGGGGTCAGCCACGTAGCGGCTCACTTGGCCCTCTGCGAAGGCCAGGTCGGGCCGCGTCGCCACCATGGCATACATGATGCTCCTCACAGCGGACTGGTATGGCACATCTGCCATCTCCTCCTTCTCCTCATCCGTGCTCGGCCCCATGCTCGAGCTCAGCTCACATGTGGTCGTCATGGGTGTGCCGATGGGGTTGCACTCCTCCATGTTGTAGCGGCGGAGCACCTCTTGCACGTACTTTGCCTGTCCCATCTCCAGCGTGCGTGCCTTGCAGTCCCTCTTGATGGTGACGCCAAGGTAGTACTCGAGCTCACCCATGTCGGTCATTTTGAACCGACCGCCCAGCTGCCGTTTCAGGTTCACCAACTCCTCCATGTCCGACGACACGAGGATGAGATCATCGACGTAGAGTGCCACAATCTGGTGCAACCCCGGCTGCTTCCGCACGTACACGCTGTGATCCGCCTCGCAGCGCATGAAGCCAAGCTCAGCCATGAAGCCGTCCATTTTCAGGTACCACATGAGTGGCGCTTGCTTCAGTCCGTAGAGCGCCTTGCAAAGCCGGCACACCTTCCCTAGCGGCGCGTCCACCCCCTCCGGCACCTCCAGGAGGACCTCCTTGTCCAGGTCGCTGTTGAGAAACGCGGTTTTCACGTCCATTTGATGGACTTCGTAGTCGCGCGCTGCCGCCACCGAGAGGATGGAACGGATGGAGGCGAACTTCGCCACCGGTGCGAAGGTTTCATCGTAGTGTTCACCCTTTCGTTGGACGTACCCCTTAGCGACCAGCCGCGCCTTGTACCGCTCCACCTTCCCCTCCTTGGTGAGCTTCTTCTTGAAGATCCACTTGGAGCCGATGATTTTTGCGCCCTCAGGCCTGTCAATCAGCTGCCAAGTACCGTTCTCTTCGTGGGAGGTGAGCTCAGATTTTATGGCTCCCTCCCACTCAGCCCCATCCTTCTGCTGCAACGCCTCCTTGACGGTCTCGGGCTCCTCTTGCGCAAAGAACGCTCGAGCAAACCCAGTCCAGGTACCCTGCACGGCATCGTACCGTTTTGCCGTCCTTCTTGTGCGTCCGCTTCTCCGGGGCTGCTGCTGTTGAGGCTGCTGCTGCTGCTGCCACTGCTGCTGCTGCTGCTGCCCTCTCGCGGTGCCACTCGCACCGCTGACCTGCTCCCCCTCTTCCGGGGACCGTGGAGATGCGGGCTCACTCCCCGCCTCCTCGTTCAGCTCCACTGCTGCCGGTGCTTCAGACTCATTGTCCGACTCGGCTGAATGCAAATCAGCCGTTCCACATCGCCCGGATGGTTCTCGCCGGTTGGAGCCGATGGGACGTCACCCTCTTTTGTGTCCTCCGGCGTCTCCCCTTCGAGGAGTGGCAGCCACTCCCCCCGCTTGGAGAGACCCGCGTCCTTGTCCGTCCAACGGCTATCCTCGTCGAACGTGACGTCGTGACTCTTCACGATCTGCTGCCTCCGCGGGTCGAAGAGCCGGTACGCCTTGCTCCCGCTCTCGTACCCGACGAAGATGCACCGGCGAGTCCGCGGGTCCAGCTTGCCCCNCTGAATGCAAATCAGCCGTTCCACATCGCCCGGATGGTTCTCGCCGGTTGGAGCCGATGGGACGTCACCCTCTTTTGTGTCCTCCGGCGTCTCCCCTTCGAGGAGTGGCAGCCACTCCCCCCGCTTGGAGAGACCCGCGTCCTTGTCCGTCCAACGGCTATCCTCGTCGAACGTGACGTCGTGACTCTTCACGATCTGCTGCCTCCGCGGGTCAAAGAGCCGGTGCGCCTTGCTCCCGCTCTCGTACCTGACGAAGATGCACCGGCGAGTCTGCGGGTCCAGTTTGCCCCGTCCCTCCCGTGCCTGCACAACAGCATGTGCAACACAACCAAACGTGCGGAGGTGTGCCACAGTTGGCTTCCTCCCGCTCCATACTTCTTGTGGCGTCTTCCACACCTTGGACTTCGCGTCTTTTAGCGGCTTTGTCGGCGTCAGGTTCATGATGTACACCGCTGTCCGTGCCGCCTCGCCCCAGTACCGCTGTGCGAGGCCGGCATCACTCAACATGGACCGGACCATGTTGAGGATGGTGCGGTTTGTCCTCTCGGCGACGCCGTTCTGCTGCGGAGAGTGTGGCGTAGTTTTCTGCCACACGATCCCCTTGCTCTTCATCCATGCCGAGCAGCCCTCGTACTCGCCGCCGTTGTCGCTCCGGAACGCCTTCACCTTCAAGCCTGTTTGCCGCTCCACTGCCGCCACAAACTCCTGCATACAAGTCAGGACATCCTTTTTCCTCTTGATGATGTAGAGGTAGAGCTTGCGGCTGTGGTCGTCAATGAAGGTGACGAAGTAGCGAGCGCCCCCGATGGAGCTCTCGAATGGTCCACACACGTCAGTGTGGACCACCTCCAGCTTCGTCGATGCACGCGTCCCTTTGCCATCAAACGGCTGTCGTGTCGCCTTGCCAACCACACATGGCTCGCACACAACATTCCTGGCTGCATCGAGGCCCTTGACCTCAAGGCCCCGCACCACTTCCTTCTTCGCCATGTCCCTCACAGTTGATGGAGCGATGTGACATAGGCGGCGGTGCCATAGGTCCAGATTTCCTTCATCCTTTGTCACGAGGTTGACGGCGTCAGTCCTTACCGCATTGGCAAGGACCTTGGTGCGAAGAAGATACAAGTCCTCCTCCCTCTTGCCACACGCAATCACCTCGCCATCTCCCTCCTTCCGGATGATAGCCTCTTTCTTGTTGAAGAGCACCTCGAGCCCCTTGTCGGTAAGGCGGCTCACTGACAGCAGGTTTGCCCCAAAGTTGGGCATGTGGAGCACGTCGTAGATGGTGCACAGAATGACTTTCCCGTTCACCACCGACTCAATGCGAACATTCCCTTCGCCCGCGGCCAACTCTGTTTTGCCGTTGGCCACTGTCATGCGCCGCTCGGTGGCGCCCTAGGCGAAGAATGCCGCCCGGTTGCATTGTGTGTGGCGGCCTGATCCGGAGTCGATCACAGTGACTTCCGGATCTGTCAAGTCGGTAGACTCCCTGGCCATCATGGCTTGGGTGTCCTTCTTCCCGCCCTTCCTGGACTGGTCCGACTTCTTGTTGGGGCAGTTGCGTGCATAGTGGCCCTGTTTGCCACAGTTGTAGCACTCTCCCTTGTTGTCACCTCTCTTGGTGCCCTGGTTAGCACCCTTCCCCTTCTTGCCTCCCCCTCCACTTTGAGGGCGGACGGCATAGGCGGAACTTGATGTTGCCCCGCTCTCTCTCCCACCACGCCGCATCCATTCGTTGCGGACGTACTCAGCCACCTTCGAGTACTTCAGCTCGTCGGTGGACCAACCGCCTACGACGGTGATCATGGGACTCCAACTGTCCGGCAAGGCCAGAAGGAGGATCATGGCTTGCAGCTGAGGGTCGACCTTCCATCCGGTGGCTACACACTCGGCAGTGAGGGACTCGATCTGCTGTAGGATCTCCATGATGTCGTCGCCTTCGTTGGCTCGGAGGGTGACGAGCCTCTTGAAGACGAAGAGCTGGTTAGCAAGGTTGGTGGACTGATAGATGGTGCAGAGCTTCTTCCAGGCCTCCGCGGCCTCCGTGCATCCTTGAATCAGTGCACGCTGCGGAGGAGCTAGCGCTGACACCAACAAAGCAAGCGCCTTCTTGTTGCGCTTCTTGTACTTGTCCACTTCCTCCGGCGTCGCGGTGTCCGGAGGCGCGGTCTCTTCATCGTTGACCAGCTCAAGCAGGCCCTTGTCATCAAGGTAGACCTCAAACTGCCACCTCCACAAGGGGAAGCCGTTTCCATCAAACTTGGAGACGGCGCCGATGCTCTCTTGCTCGGTCGTTGCCATGGCGCGCGGCGGTAGCGTGAAGGTTGAGGAGCTAGGGTCCTTCTAGGCACGTGGGCCCATAACCCTTTTGTTGGCTCTAGTGGGTGTGGAGGCACCCTCAAGGATGCCTAGCTCTCACTGGTTCACGCTACCAAGGTTTGGGGTAGCCAATGGACACCAATGGTGAAGAGAGTGGAGCACAAGGATCACAGATGTGAGTGGGCAGAACACGTCGCATTCAGTAGAACTGAATCGAAAGGCGTTTTTGTTACTTTTCATAGTGAGATTACATCATATTCTTATAGCCTGTGATCTTAGCTTTCCAATGCATCCAAGCACGCCCAAATCGGAGCAGTAGAGGCCCTGCTACGGCCGTCGAAGTAACCCTTGGTGGAGCCGAGCCGCCCACCATGCCCACGAACGGGAGTGAAGGGAGGCGCTTCGACGGTGGCCTGTCGAAGCGCCCTTCCTGTCATCCCAACGTGGGGCCCTCCCCAGGGGCTCGCCTTGGTCCAGGGGACCATCCAAATTCATTCCTTCATGGCCCATGTGCCTTTGGAGCCCATTGGAGACGAACTAGGATCACTGGCGGTGGATTATCCCGCCACCTATGTCGGGTACCAGATTCCACACGCCAAACACCCGATTTTCGGGCTAGGCTAACTTTCTGAATACTCACTCAAATCGAGCAATTCAAAGCTCGATCCTGCATGGAAAAAATCCAAGGAATCCAAATCTAAAGTCAGATCAGGTGTTCGACCACTCCTCAGTGGTCGAACCAGGGAGTACACTAAACGGCACTCTTGGCAAGGGGCACACCATGTCAACAGAGAATGCCTGAGTGGGCCTGATTGCACCTCAGTGCGCCTGAGTGCGCCTGAGTGTGCCTGAGTACGCCTGAGTGCACCAGAGTGCGCCTGAGTGTGCCTGAGTACGCCTGAGTGCGCATGAGTACGCCTGAGTGTGCCTGAGTGCGCCTGAGTGCGCCTCATTGCGCCTGATTGCGCCTGAGTGTGCTTGAGTGCGCCCGAGTGCGCCTGAGTGTGCTTGACTGTGCCTGACTGCGCCTGACTGCGTCTGAGTTGCGCCTGACTACGCCTGACTGCGCGTTAGTGTGCCTGACTGCGCCTGACTGCACCTGACTGCGCCTGAATGCGCCTGAATGCGCCTGACTGCGCCTGACTGCTCCTGACTGCGCCTGAGTGCGCCTAACTGCACCTGACTGCGCCTCATTGCGCCTAACTACGCCTAACTGCGCTTGACTGCCCCTGACTGCGCCTGAGTGCCCCTGAGTGCGCCCGAGTGCACCTGAGTGCGCCTGAGTGCACCTGAGTGCGCCTGAGTGCGCATGAGTGCGCTTGAGTGCGCCTCAATGCACCTGAGTTGCGCCTGACTGCACCTGACTACGCCTGACTGCGCCTGACTGCGCCTGACTGTACCTGAGTGCGCCTGAGTCCGCCTGAGTGCGCCTAATGCGCCTGCGTGCGCCTGAGTCCGCCTGAGTCTGCTTGAGTGCGCCTGACTGCACCTGACTGCGCCTGAGTGTGCCTGAGTTTGCCTGACTGCGCCTGACTGCGCCTCACTGCGCCTGATTGCGCCTGACTGCACCTGACTGCGCCTGACTGTGCCTGACTGAGCCTGACTGCGCCTGACTGCGCTTGACTGCGCCTTACTGCGCTTGAGTGAGCCAGAGTGCGCCTGAGTGCGCCTGAGTGCGCCTGAGTATGCCAAACTGCGCCTGAGTGCGCCTGAGTGCGCCTGATTGCGCGTGACGGTGCCTGACTGAGCCTGACTGTGCGTGAGTACGCCTGAGTGTGCCTGAGTACGCCTGAGAGTGCCTGAGTGGGCCTGTGTGCGCCTGAGTGCGCCTGAGTGTGCCTGAGTACGCCTGCGTGTGCTCGAGTGCGCCTGAGTGCGCCTGAGTGCGCCTGACTGCCCCTGAGTGCGCCGGAGTGCGCTTGAGTGTGCTTGAGTGCGCATGAGTGCGCCTGACTGCGCCAGACTGCGCCTGACTGCGCTTGACTACGCCTGACTGAGCCTGATTGCGCCTGACTGCGCCTGATTGCGCCTGCTTTCGCCCGAGTGCGCCCGAGTGCGCCCGAGTGCGCCCGAGTACGCTCGGGTGTGCCTGAGTGTGCCTGAGTGCGCCAGAGTGCGCCTGATGGCGCCTGACGGCACCAGACTGCGCCTGACTGCGCCTAACTGCATCTGACTGCGCCTGACTGCGCCTGAGTGCGCCTAACTGTGCCTGACTGCGCCTGACTGCGCCTGACTGCGCCTGACTGCGCCTGACTGCGCCAGAGTGCGCCTGAGTGCACCTGAGTGCGCCTGAGTGCGCGTGAGTGCCCTTGAGTACGCCTGAGTGCACCTGAGTGCGCTTGAGTGCACCTGAGTGCGCCTGAGTTGCGAGTGACTACACCTGACTGCGCCAGACTGCGCCTGACTGCGCCTGACTGTGCCTGACTGCGCCTGACTGCGCCTGACTGTGCCTGACTGCGCCTGAATGTGCTTGAGTGCGCCTGAGTGCGCCTGAGTGCGCCTAATGCGCCTGCGTGTGCCTTCGTGCGCCTGAGTGCGCTTGAGTGCGCCTGAGTGCGCCTGAGTGCGCCTGACTGCGCCTGACTGCGCCCGACTCGCCTGACTGCGCCTGATTGCGCCTGATTGCGCCGGATTGCGCCTGACTGTGCCTGAGTGCGCCTGAGTGCGCCTGAGTGCGCCTGAGTGCGCCTGAGTGCGCCTGAGTGCGCCTGACTGCGCCTGACTGCGCCTGACTGGGCCTGACTGCACCTGACTGTGCCTGAGTGCACCTGAGTGCGCCTGAGGGCGCCTGAGTGCACCTGAGTGCGCCTGAGTGTGCCTGAGTGCGCCTGAGTGCGCCTGAGTGCGCCTAAGTGCGCGTGAGTATGCCTGAGTGTGCTTGAGTACGCCTGAATGCGCCTGAGTGCGCCTGAGTGCGCCTAAGTGCGCCTGAGTGCGCCTGAATGCGCCTGATTGCGCCTGAGTGCGCCTAAGTGCGCCTGAGTGCGCCTGAGTGTGCCTGAATGCGCTTGAGTACGCCTGAGTGCGCCTAACTGCAGGTTGCTGTGCCTGACTGCGCCTGACTGCGCCTAACTGCGCCTGACTGCGCCTGACTGCGCCTGGTTGCGCCTGATTGCACCTGACTACGCCTGACTGCGCCTGACTGCGCCTGACTACGCCTGAGTGCGCCTGAGTGCACCTGAGTGCGCCTGAGTGCGCCTGAATGCCACTGAGTGCGCCTGAGTGCTCCTGAGTGCGCATGTGTGCACCTGATTGCGCCTGAGTGCGCCTGATTGTGCCATCGTGCGCCTGCTTGCGCCAGAGTGCGCCTAAGTGCGCCCGAGTGCGCCTGAGTGCTCCTGAGTACGCCTGCGTGCGCCTGAGTGCGCCTGAGTGCGCCTGAGTGCGCCTGAGTGTGCTTGACTGTGCCTGAGTGCGCCTGACTGCACCTGACTGCGCCTAACTGCGGCTGAGTGTGCCTGAGTGCGCCTGAGTGTGCCTGAGTGCGCCTGAGTGCGCCTGAGTTTGCCTGAGTGCGCCTGAGTGTGCCTGAGTGTGCCTGAGTGCGCCTGACTGCGCCTGACTGCGCCTGACTGTGCCTGACTGCACCTGCCTGCGCCTGACTGCGCCTGACTGAGCTAAACTGCGCCTGACTGTGCTTGACTACGCCTTACAGCGTTTGACCCCGCCTGAATGCGCCCGAGTGCACCAGAGTGCGCATGAGTGCGCCTGAGTGCGCCTGAGTGCGCATGTGTGCACCTGAGTATGTCTGAGTGCACCTGAGTACCCCTGAATGCGCCTGAGTGCGCCTGAGTGCGCCTGAGTGCGCCTAACGGTGCCTGACTGAGCCCGACTGTGCCTGAGTGCGCCTGAGTGCGCCTGAGTGTGCCGAACAGTGCCTGAGTGCGCCTGAGTGTGCCTGAGTACGCCTGAGTGCGCATGAGTACGCCTGAGTGCGCCTGAGTGCGCCTGAGTGCGCCTGAGTGCGCCTGACTGCGCCTGACTGCGCCTGAGTGTGCTTGAGTGCGCCTAAGTGCGCCTCAGTGCGCCTAACTGGGCCTGACTGCGCCTGAGTTGCGCCTGACTGCGCCTGACTGTGCTTGAGTGTGCCTGTCTGCGCCTGACTGCTCCTGACTGCGCCTGACTGCGCCTAACTGCGCCTGACTGCGCCTGATTGCGCCTGACTGCGCTTGACTGCGCCTGACTGCGCCTTAGTGCCCCTGAGTGCGCATGAGTGCACCTGAGTGCGCCTGAGTGCACCTGAGTGCGCTTGAGTGCGCATGAGTGCGCTTGAGTGCGCCTCAATGCGCCTGAGTTGCGCCTGACTGCACCTGACTACACCTGACTGCGCCTGACAGCGCCTGACTGCGCCTGACGGCGCCTGAATGTACCTGAGTGCGCCTGAGTCCGCCTGAGTGCGCCTAATGCGCCTGCGTGTGCCTGAGTCTGCCTGAGTGCGCCTGAGTGCGCCTGAGTGCGCCTGACTGTGCCTGAGTGCGCTTGAGTGCGCTTGAGTGTGCCAGAGTGCGCCTGAGTGCGCCTGAGTGTGCCTGAGTGCGCCTGAGTACGCCAGAGTGCGCATGAGTGTGCCTGAGTGCGCATGAGTGTGCCTGAGTACGCCTGAATGCACCTGAGTGCGCCTGAGTGCGCCTAACGGTGCCTGACTGAGCCTGACTGTGCCTGAGTGCGCCTGAGTGCGTCTGAGAGTGCTTGAGTGGGCCTGATTGCGCCTCAGTGCGCCTGAGTGCGCCTGAGTGTGCCTGAGTACGCCTGAGTGCGCCTGAGTGCGCCTGAGTGTACCTGAGTACGCCTGAGTGCGCATGAGTACGGCTGAGTGCGCCTGACTGCACCTGAGTGCGCCTGAGTGCGCCTCACTGCGCCTGAGTGCGCCTGAGTGTGCTCGAGTGCGCCTGAGTGCGCTTGACTGCGCCTGACTGCGCCTGAGTTGCGCCTGACTACGCCTGACTGCGCGTGAGTGTGCCTGACTGTGCCTGACTGCGCCTGACTGCGCCTGAATGCACCTGAATGCGCCTGACTGCACCTGACTGCTCCTGACTAAGCCTGAGTGCGCTTAACTGCGCTTGACTGTGCCTCATTGCGCCAAACTGCGCCTGACTGCGTTTGACTGCGCCTGACTGCGCCTGAGTGCCCCTGAGTGCGCCCGAGTGTGCCTGAGTGCGCCTTAGTGCACCTGAGTGTGCCTGAGTGCGCATGAGTGCGCTTGAGTGCACCTCAATACACCTGAGTTGCGCCTGACTGCACCTGACTACGCCTGACTGCGCCTGACTGCGCCTGACTGCGCCTGACTGTACCTGAGTGCGCCTGACTCCGCCTGAGTGCGCCTAATGCGCCTGCGTGCGCCTGCGTGTGCCTAAGTCCGCCTGAGTGCGCTTGAGTGTGCCTGACTGCACCTGATTGCGCCTGAGTGCGCCTGAGTGCGCCTGAGTGCGCCAGAGTGCGCCTGTGTGGGCCTGAGTGTGCCTGAGTGTGCCTGAGTGTGCCAGAGTGCGCCTGAGTGTGTCTTTGTGTGCCTGAGTGCGCCTGAGGGCGCCTGAGTATGCCTGAGTGCGCCTGAATGCGCCTGAATGCGCCTGAATGCGCCTGAGTGCGCCTAACGGTGCCTGACTGAGCCTGACTGTGCCTGAGTGCGCCTGAGTGCGCCTGAGAGTGCCTGAGTGGGCCTGAGTGTGCCTCAGTGCCCCTGAGTGCGCCTGAGTGTGCCTGAGAACGCCTTAGTGCGCTTGACTGCGCCTGAGTGCGCCTGAGTGTGCTTGAGTGCGCCTGATTGCGCCTGAGTGCGACTGACTGCGCCTGACTGCGCCTGACTGCGCCTGAGATGCGCTTGACTGCGCCTGACTGCTCCTCAGTGTGCCTGACTGTGCCTGACTGCACTTGACTGCACCTCAATGCGCCTCAATGCGTCTGACTGTGTCTGACTGCGCCTGACTGCTCCTGACTGCGCCTGACTGTGCCTAACTGCGCCTGTCTGCGCCTGATTGCGCCTAACTGCGCCTGACTGCGCTTCACTGCACCTGACTTTGCCTGAGTTCGCCTGAGTGCACCCGAGTGCGCCTGAGTGCGCCTGAGTGCACCTGAGTGCGCCTGAGTGCGCATGAGTGCGCTTGAGTGCGCCTGAATGCACCTGAGTTGCGCCTGACTGCACCTGACTACGCCTGAATCCACCTGACTGCGCCTGACTGCGCCTGACTGCGCCTGACTGTACCTCAGTGCGCCTGAGTCCGCCTGAGTGCGCCTTATGCGCCTGCGTGCGCCTACGTGCCCCTGAGTCCGCCTGAGTCCGCCTGACTGCGCCTGAGTGTGCCTGACTGCGCCTGACTGCACCTGACTGCGCGTGACTGCGCTTGACTGCGCCTGAGTGTGCCTGAGTGCGCCTGAGTGCGCCAGAGTGCGCCCGAGTACACCTGAGTGCGCCTGAGTGCGCCTGAGTATGCCTGAGTGCGCCTGAGTGCGCCTGAATGCGCCTGAGTGCGCTTGACTGCGCCTGAGTGCGCCTGAGTGTGCTTCAGTGCGCCTGAGTGGGCCTGAGTGTGCATGAGTACGCCTGAGTGCGCATGAGTATGCCTGAGTGCGCCTGAGTGCGCCTGAGTGTGCTTGAGTGCCCCTGAGTGTGCCTGAGTGCGCCTGACTGCGCCTGACTGGGCCTGACTGCGCCTGAGTTGCCTCTGACTGCGCTTGACTGCGCCTGAGTGTGCCTGACTGCGCCTGACTGCGCTTGACTGCGCCTGAATGCGCCTGAATGCGCCTGACTGCGCCTGACCTCGCCTGACTGCGCCTGACTGCGCCTGACTGCGCCTGACTGCGCCTGACTGCGCCTAACTGCGCCTGACTGCGCCTGATTGCGCCTAACTGCACCTGACTGCGCTTGACTGCGCCTGACTGCGCCTGAGTGCCCCTGAGTGCCCCCGAGTGCGCCTGAGTGCGCCTGAGTGCAGCTGAGTGCGCCTGAGTGCACATGAGTGCGCTTGAGTGCGCCTGAATGCACATGAATTGCGCCTGACTGCACCTGACTATGCCTGACTGCGCCTGACTGCGCCTGACTGGGCCTGGCTGCACCTGACTGTACCTGAGTGCGCCTGAGTCCGCCTGAGTGCGCCTAATGCGCCTGCGTGCGCCTGACTCCGCCTGAGTGCGCCTGAGTGCGCGTGACTGCGCCTGACTGCGCTTGACTCCGCCTGACTGCGCCTGACTGCACCTGACTGCGCCTGACTGCGCCTGAATTTTACTGAGTGCGCCTGAGTGCGCCTGAGTGCGCTTGAGTACCCCTGAGTGCGCTTGAGTGCGCCTGAGTGCGCCTGGGTGCGCCTGACTACGACTGACTGGGCCTGACTGCACCTGACTGCGCCTGAGTGCACTTGAGTGCGCCTGAGGGCGCCTGAGTGCACCTGAGTGCGCCTGTGTGTGCCTAAGTGCGCCTGAGTGCGCTTGAGTTCGCCTAAGTGCACCTGAGTGCGCCTGAGTGCGCCTTAGAACGCCTGAATGCGCCTGAGTGCGCCTAAGTGTGCCTATGTGCGCCTGAGTGTGCCTCAATGCGCCTGAGTGCGCCTGAGTGCGCCTGAGTGCGCCTAAGTGCGCCTGAGTGCACTTGAATGCGCCTGAGTGCGCCTAAGTGTGCCTAAGTGCGCTTGAGTGTCCCTGACTACACATGACTGCACCTGACTGCGCCTGACTGCGCGTGACTGCGCTTGACTGCGCCTGACTGCGCGTGACTGCGCTTGACTGCGCCTGACTGCGCGTGACTGCGCTTGACTGCGCCTGACTGCGCGTGACTGCGCTTGACTGCGCCTGACTGCGCGTGACTGCGCTTGACTGCGCCTGACTGCGCGTGACTGCGCTTGACTGCGCCTGACTGCGCGTGACTGCGCTTGACTGCGCCTGACTGCGCGTGACTGCGCTTGACTGCGCCTGACTGCGCGTGACTGCGCTTGACTGCGCCTGACTGCGCGTGACTGCGCTTGACTGCGCCTGACTGCGCGTGACTGCGCTTGACTGCGCCTGACTGCGCGTGACTGCGCTTGACTGCGCCTGACTGCGCGTGACTGCGCTTGACTGCGCCTGACTGCGCGTGACTGCGCTTGACTGCGCCTGACTGCGCGTGACTGCGCTTGACTGCGCCTGACTGCGCGTGACTGCGCTTGACTGCGCCTGACTGCGCGTGACTGCGCTTGACTGCGCCTGACTGCGCGTGACTGCGCTTGACTGCGCCTGACTGCGCGTGACTGCGCTTGACTGCGCCTGACTGCGCGTGACTGCGCTTGACTGCGCCTGACTGCGCGTGACTGCGCTTGACTGCGCCTGACTGCGCGTGACTGCGCTTGACTGCGCCTGACTGCGCGTGACTGCGCTTGACTGCGCCTGACTGCGCGTGACTGCGCTTGACTGCGCCTGACTGCGCGTGACTGCGCTTGACTGCGCCTGACTGCGCGTGACTGCGCTTGACTGCGCCTGACTGCGCGTGACTGCGCTTGACTGCGCCTGACTGCGCGTGACTGCGCTTGACTGCGCCTGACTGCGCGTGACTGCGCTTGACTGCGCCTGACTGCGCGTGACTGCGCTTGACTGCGCCTGACTGCGCGTGACTGCGCTTGACTGCGCCTGACTGCGCGTGACTGCGCTTGACTGCGCCTGACTGCGCGTGACTGCGCTTGACTGCGCCTGACTGCGCGTGACTGCGCTTGACTGCGCCTGACTGCGCGTGACTGCGCTTGACTGCGCCTGACTGCGCGTGACTGCGCTTGACTGCGCCTGACTGCGCGTGACTGCGCTTGACTGCGCCTGACTGCGCGTGACTGCGCTTGACTGCGCCTGACTGCGCGTGACTGCGCTTGACTGCGCCTGACTGCGCGTGACTGCGCTTGACTGCGCCTGACTGCGCGTGACTGCGCTTGACTGCGCCTGACTGCGCGTGACTGCGCTTGACTGCGCCTGACTGCGCGTGACTGCGCTTGACTGCGCCTGACTGCGCGTGACTGCGCTTGACTGCGCCTGACTGCGCGTGACTGCGCTTGACTGCGCCTGACTGCGCGTGACTGCGCTTGACTGCGCCTGACTGCGCGTGACTGCGCTTGACTGCGCCTGACTGCGCGTGACTGCGCTTGACTGCGCCTGACTGCGCGTGACTGCGCTTGACTGCGCCTGACTGCGCGTGACTGCGCTTGACTGCGCCTGACTGCGCGTGACTGCGCTTGACTGCGCCTGACTGCGCGTGACTGCGCTTGACTGCGCCTGACTGCGCGTGACTGCGCTTGACTGCGCCTGACTGCGCGTGACTGCGCTTGACTGCGCCTGACTGCGCGTGACTGCGCTTGACTGCGCCTGACTGCGCGTGACTGCGCTTGACTGCGCCTGACTGCGCGTGACTGCGCTTGACTGCGCCTGACTGCGCGTGACTGCGCTTGACTGCGCCTGACTGCGCGTGACTGCGCTTGACTGCGCCTGACTGCGCGTGACTGCGCTTGACTGCGCCTGACTGCGCGTGACTGCGCTTGACTGCGCCTGACTGCGCGTGACTGCGCTTGACTGCGCCTGACTGCGCGTGACTGCGCTTGACTGCGCCTGACTGCGCGTGACTGCGCTTGACTGCGCCTGACTGCGCGTGACTGCGCTTGACTGCGCCTGACTGCGCGTGACTGCGCTTGACTGCGCCTGACTGCGCGTGACTGCGCTTGACTGCGCCTGACTGCGCGTGACTGCGCTTGACTGCGCCTGACTGCGCGTGACTGCGCTTGACTGCGCCTGACTGCGCGTGACTGCGCTTGACTGCGCCTGACTGCGCGTGACTGCGCTTGACTGCGCCTGACTGCGCGTGACTGCGCTTGACTGCGCCTGACTGCGCGTGACTGCGCTTGACTGCGCCTGACTGCGCGTGACTGCGCTTGACTGCGCCTGACTGCGCGTGACTGCGCTTGACTGCGCCTGACTGCGCGTGACTGCGCTTGACTGCGCCTGACTGCGCGTGACTGCGCTTGACTGCGCCTGACTGCGCGTGACTGCGCTTGACTGCGCCTGACTGCGCGTGACTGCGCTTGACTGCGCCTGACTGCGCGTGACTGCGCTTGACTGCGCCTGACTGCGCGTGACTGCGCTTGACTGCGCCTGACTGCGCGTGACTGCGCTTGACTGCGCCTGACTGCGCGTGACTGCGCTTGACTGCGCCTGACTGCGCGTGACTGCGCTTGACTGCGCCTGACTGCGCGTGACTGCGCTTGACTGCGCCTGACTGCGCGTGACTGCGCTTGACTGCGCCTGACTGCGCGTGACTGCGCTTGACTGCGCCTGACTGCGCGTGACTGCGCTTGACTGCGCCTGACTGCGCGTGACTGCGCTTGACTGCGCCTGACTGCGCGTGACTGCGCTTGACTGCGCCTGACTGCGCGTGACTGCGCTTGACTGCGCCTGACTGCGCGTGACTGCGCTTGACTGCGCCTGACTGCGCGTGACTGCGCTTGACTGCGCCTGACTGCGCGTGACTGCGCTTGACTGCGCCTGACTGCGCGTGACTGCGCTTGACTGCGCCTGACTGCGCGTGACTGCGCTTGACTGCGCCTGACTGCGCGTGACTGCGCTTGACTGCGCCTGACTGCGCGTGACTGCGCTTGACTGCGCCTGACTGCGCGTGACTGCGCTTGACTGCGCCTGACTGCGCGTGACTGCGCCTGACTGCGCTTGACTACGCCTGACTGCGCGTGACTGCGCCTGACTGCGCCTGACTTCGCCTGCGTGCGCCCAAGTGTGCCTGAGTGCGCCTGAGTGCGCCTGAGTACGCCTGAGTGCGCCTGAGTGCGCCTGAGTGCGCCCTGAATGCGCCTGACTCGGCCTGACTGCGATTGACTCCGCCTGACTGCGTCTGACTATGCCTGACTGCGCCTGAGTGCGCCTGAGTGCGCCTGAGTGCGCCTGAAAGCGCCTGAGTGCTCCTGAGTGCCCCTGAGTGCGCCTGAATGCGCCTGAAAGGGCCTCAGTGCACCTGAATGCGCATGAGTGCGCCTGAGTTCGCCTAAGTGCGCCTGAGTGCGCCTGAGTGCCCCTAAGTGCCCCTGACTGTGCGTAACTGTGCCTGACTACGCCTGACTGCGTCTGACTGCTCCTGACTATGCCTGACTGCGCCTGCCTGCGCCTGATTGTGCCTGACTGCGCCTGACTTCGCCTAAGTGCACCTGAGTGCGCCTGAGTGCGCCTTAGAACGCCTGAATGCGCCTGAGTGCGCCTGAGTGTGCCTATGTGCGCCTGAGTGTGCCTCAATGCGCCTGAGTGCGCCTGAGTGCGCCTGAGTGCGCCTAAGTGCGCCTGAGTGCACTTGAATGCGCCTGAGTGCGCCTAAGTGCGCCTGAGTGCACTTGAATGCGCCTGAGTGCGCCTAAGTGTGCCTAAGTGCGCTTGAGTGTCCCTGACTACACATGACTGCACCTGACTGCGCCTGACTGCGCCTAGCTGCGCCTGACTGCGCCTAGCTGCGCCTGACTGCGCCTGACTGCGCCTGGCTGCGCCTGACTGCGCCTGACTGCGCCTGACTGCGCCTGACTACGCCTGAGTACGCCTGAGTACGCCTGAGTGCGCCTGAGTGCGCCTGAATGCCCCTGAGTGTACCTGAGTGCGCCTGAGTGCGCCTGAGTTCGCCTGATTGCGCCTGAGTGCGCCTGATTACGCCTTCGTGCGCCTGCTTGCGCTTGAGTGCGCCTGAGTGCGCCTGAGTGCGCCTGAGT
Source organism: Penium margaritaceum (assembly GCA_023375785.1). Classification (NCBI taxonomy): domain Eukaryota; kingdom Viridiplantae; phylum Streptophyta; class Zygnematophyceae; order Desmidiales; family Peniaceae; genus Penium; species Penium margaritaceum. The sequence goes on from SZWC01001371.1 coordinate 266,674, forward strand.
GCGCCTTGGTGCGCCTCAATGTGCCTGATTTGGCCTGAGTGCGCCTGTGTGCGCCTTGGTGCGCCTCAATGCGCCTGATTGCGCCTGAGTGCGCCTGAGTGCACCTGAGTTGCACCTGACTGCGCCTGACTGCGCTTGACTGCGGCTGACTGCGCCTGACTACGCCTGACTGCGCCTGACTGCGCCTAACTGCGCCTGACTTCGCCTGACTGCGCCTACGTGCGCCTGAGTGCGCCTGAGTGCGCCTGAGTGTACCTGAGTGCGCCTGAAAGCGCCTGAGTGCGCCTGAGTGCCCCTGAGTGCGCCTGAATGTGCCTGACTGCGCCTGACTTCGCCTGACTGCGCCTACGTGCGCCTGAGTGCGCCTGAGTGCGCCTGAGTGTACCTGAGTGCGCCTGAAAGCGCCTGAGTGCGCCTGAGTGCCCCTGAGTGCGCCTGAATGCGCCTGAAAACGCCTGAGTGCACCTGAATGTGCATGAGTGCGCCTGAGTTTGCCTAAGTGTGCCTGAGTGCGCCTGAGTGCTCCTAAGTGCCCCTAACTGTGCGTGACTACGCCTGACTACGTCTGACTGCGCCTGACTATGCCTGACTGCGCCTGCCTGTGCCTGACTGCGCTTGACTTCGCCTGACTGCGCGTGACTGCGCCTGACTGCGCCTGACTGTGCCTGAGTGCGCCTGAGTGCGCCTGAGTGCCCCTGAGTGCGTCTGAGTGCGCCTGAGTGCACCAGTGTCCGCCTGAGTGCGCCTGAATGCCCCTGAGTGCGCCTGAGTGCGCCTGACTACGCCTGACTGCGTGTGACTGTGTCTGACTGCGCCTGACTCCGCCTAAGTGCGCCTAAGTGCGCCTGAGTGCGCCTGAATTCCCCTGAGTGTACCTGAGTGCGCCTGAGTGCGCCTGAGTTCGCCCGATTGCGCCTGAGTGCGCCTGATTACGCCTTCGTGCGCCTGCTTGCGCCTGAGTGCGCCTGAATTCCCCTGAGTGTACCTGAGTGCGCCTGAGTGCGCCTGAGTTCGCCCGATTGCGCCTGAGTGCGCCTGATTACGCCTTCGTGCGCCTGCTTGCGCCTGAGTGCGCCTGAGTGCGCCTTGGTGCGCCTCAATGTGCCTGATTTGGCCTGAGTGCGCCTGAGTGCGCCTTGGTGCGCCTCAATGCGCCTCAATGCGCCTCATTGCGCCTGAGTGCGCCTGAGTGCACCTGAGTTGCACCTGACTGCGCCTGACTGCGCCTGACTGCGCCTGACTACGCCTGACTGCGCATGACTGCGCCTAACTGCGCCTGACTTTGCCTGAGTGCGCCTACGTGCGCCTGAGTGCGCCTGAGTGCGCCTGAGTGTTCCTGAGTGCGCCTGAAAGCGCCTGAGTGCGCCTGAGTGCCCCTGAGTGCGCCTGAATGCGCCTGAAAACGCCTGCGTGCACCTGAATGTGCATGAGTGTGCCTGAGTTTGCCTTAGTGTGCCTGAGTGCGCCTGAGTGCCCTTGAGTGCGCCTGAGTGCGCCTGAGTGCGCCTGAGTGCGGCTGACTACGCCTGACTGGGCCTTACTGCACCTGACTGCGCCTGAGTGCACCTGAGTGTGCCTGAGGGCGCCTGAGTGCACCTGAGTGCGCCTGAGTGCGCGTGAATGCCCCTGAGCGTGCCCGAGTGTGCCTGAATACGCCTTCGTGCGCCTGCTTGCGCCTGAGTGCGCCTGAGTACGCCTGAGTGCGCCTGAGTGCGCGTGAATGCCCCTGAGCGTGCCCGAGTGTGCCTGAATACGCCTTCGTGCGCCTGCTTGCGCCTGAGTGCGCCTGAGTACGCCTGAGTGCGCCTGAGTGCGCGTGAATGCCCCTGAGCGTGCCCGAGTGTGCCTGAATACGCCTTCGTGCGCCTGCTTGCGCCTGAGTGCGCCTGAGTACGCCTGAGTGCGCCTGAGTGCGCGTGAATGCCCCTGAGCGTGCCCGAGTGTGCCTGAATACGCCTTCGTGCGCCTGCTTGCGCCTGAGTGCGCCTGAGTACGCCTGAGTGCGCCTGAGTGCGCGTGAATGCCCCTGAGCGTGCCCGAGTGTGCCTGAATACGCCTTCGTGCGCCTGCTTGCGCCTGAGTGCGCCTGAGTACGCCTGAGTGCGCCTGAGTGCGCGTGAATGCCCCTGAGCGTGCCCGAGTGTGCCTGAATACGCCTTCGTGCGCCTGCTTGCGCCTGAGTGCGCCTGAGTACGCCTGAGTGCGCCTGAGTGCGCGTGAATGCCCCTGAGCGTGCCCGAGTGTGCCTGAATACGCCTTCGTGCGCCTGCTTGCGCCTGAGTGCGCCTGAGTACGCCTGAGTGCGCCTGAGTGCGCGTGAATGCCCCTGAGCGTGCCCGAGTGTGCCTGAATACGCCTTCGTGCGCCTGCTTGCGCCTGAGTGCGCCTGAGTACGCCTGAGTGCGCCTGAGTGCGCGTGAATGCCCCTGAGCGTGCCCGAGTGTGCCTGAATACGCCTTCGTGCGCCTGCTTGCGCCTGAGTGCGCCTGAGTACGCCTGAGTGCGCCTGAGTGCGCGTGAATGCCCCTGAGCGTGCCCGAGTGTGCCTGAATACGCCTTCGTGCGCCTGCTTGCGCCTGAGTGCGCCTGAGTACGCCTGAGTGCGCCTGAGTGCGCGTGAATGCCCCTGAGCGTGCCCGAGTGTGCCTGAATACGCCTTCGTGCGCCTGCTTGCGCCTGAGTGCGCCTGAGTACGCCTGAGTGCGCCTGAGTGCGCGTGAATGCCCCTGAGCGTGCCCGAGTGTGCCTGAATACGCCTTCGTGCGCCTGCTTGCGCCTGAGTGCGCCTGAGTACGCCTGAGTGCGCCTGAGTGCGCGTGAATGCCCCTGAGCGTGCCCGAGTGTGCCTGAATACGCCTTCGTGCGCCTGCTTGCGCCTGAGTGCGCCTGAGTACGCCTGAGTGCGCCTGAGTGCGCTTGAGTGCCCCTGACTGCGCCTGACTGCGCGTGACTGCGCCTGACTGCGCCTGACTTCGCCTGCGTGCGCCCAAGTGTGCCTGAGTGCGCCTGAGTGCGCCTGAGTACGCCTGAGTGCGCCTGAGTGCGCCTGAGTGCGCCTGAGTGCGCCCTGAATGCGCCTGACTCGGCCTGACTGCGATTGACTCCGCCTGACTGCGTCTGACTATGCCTGACTGCGCCTGAGTGCGCCTGAGTGCGCCTGAGTGCGCCTGAGTGCGCCTGAAAGCGCCTGAGTGCTCCTGAGTGCCCCTGAGTGCGCCTGAATGCGCCTGAAAGGGCCTCAGTGCACCTGAATGCGCATGAGTGCGCCTGAGTTCGCCTAAGTGCGCCTGAGTGCGCCTGAGTGCCCCTAAGTGCCCCTGACTGTGCGTAACTGTGCCTGACTACGCCTGACTGCGTCTGACTGCTCACGACTATGCCTGACTGCGCCTGCCTGCGCCTGATTGTGCCTGACTGCGCCTGACTGCGCCTGACTGCGCCTGATTGCACCTGACTGCGCCTGACTGCGCCTGAGTGCGCCTGACTGCGCTTGAGTGTGCCTGACCGCGCCTGACTGCACCTGACTGCGCCTGACTGCGCCTGAGAGCACCTGAGTGCGCCTGAGTGCGCTTGAGTGCGCCTGAGTGCGCCTGAGTGCGCTTGAGTGCGCCTGAGTGCGCCTGAGTGCGCTTGAGTGCGCCTGAGTGCGCCTGAGTGCGCTTGAGTGCGCCTGAGTGCGCCTGAGTGCGCTTGAGTGCGCCTGAGTGCGCCTGAGTGCGCTTGAGTGCGCCTGAGTGCGCCTGAGTGCGCTTGAGTGCGCCTGAGTGCGCCTGAGTGCGCTTGAGTGCGCCTGAGTGCGCCTGAGTGCGCTTGAGTGCGCCTGAGTGCGCCTGAGTGCGCTTGAGTGCGCCTGAGTGCGCCTGAGTGCGCTTGAGTGCGCCTGAGTGCGCCTGAGTGCGCTTGAGTGCGCCTGAGTGCGCCTGAGTGCGCTTGAGTGCGCCTGAGTGCGCCTGAGTGCGCTTGAGTGCGCCTGAGTGCGCCTGAGTGCGCCTAACTGCGCCTGAGTGTGCCTGAGTGCGCCTTAGTACGCCTGAGTGCGCCTGAGTGCGCCTGAGTGAGCCTGAATGCCCCTGAGTGTGCCTGAGTGCGCCTGAATACACCTTCGTGCGCCTGCTTGCGCCTGAGTGCGCCTGAGTGCGCCTGAGTGCGCCTTGGTGCGCCTCAATGTGCATGATTGCGCTTGAGTGCGCCTGAGTGCGTCTGAGTGCGCCTTGGTGCGCCTCAATGTGCCTGATTTGGCCTGAGTGCGCCTTAGTGCGCCTTGGTGCGCCTCAAAGTGCCTGATTGCGCCTGAGTGCGCCTGAGTGCACCTGAGTTGCACCTGACTGCGCCTGACTGCGCCTGACTGCGCCTGACTGCGCCTGACTACGCCTGACTGTGCCTGACTGCGCCTAACTGCGCCTGACTTCGCCTGAGTGTGCCTACGTGCGCCAGAGTGCGCCTGAGTGCGCCTGAGTGTGCCTGAGTGCGCCTGAAAGCGCCTGAGTGCCCCTGAGTGCACCTGAATGCGCCTGAAAATGCCTGAGTGCACCTGAATGCGCATGAGTGCGCCTGAGTTTGCCTAAGTGTGCCTGAGTGCGCCTGAGTGCCCCTAAATGCCCCTGAATGTGCCTAACTGCGCCTGACTACGCCTGACTGCGTCTGACTGCGCCTGACTATGCCTGACTGCGCCTGCCTGCGCCTGACTGTGCGTGACTGCGACTGACTACGCGTGACTGCGCCTGACTGCGCCTGACTGTGCCTGAGTGTGCTTGAGTGCGCCTGAGTGCGCCTGAGTACGCCTGAGTGCGCCTGAGTGCGCCTGAGTACGCCTGAGTGCGCCTGAGTGCGCCTGAGTACGCCTGAGTGCGCCTGAGTGCGCCTGAGTACGCCTGAGTGCGCCTGAGTGCGCCTGAGTACGCCTGAGTGCGCCTGAGTGCGCCTGAGTACGCCTGAGTGCGCCTGAGTGCGCCTGAGTACGCCTGAGTGCGCCTGAGTGCGCCTGAGTACGCCTGAGTGCGCCTGAGTGCGCCTGAGTACGCCTGAGTGCGCCTGAGTGCGCCTGAGTACGCCTGAGTGCGCCTGAGTGCGCCTGAGTACGCCTGAGTGCGCCTGAGTGCGCCTGAGTACGCCTGAGTGCGCCTGAGTGCGCCTGAGTACGCCTGAGTGCGCCTGAGTGCGCCTGAGTACGCCTGAGTGCGCCTGAGTGCGCCTGAGTACGCCTGAGTGCGCCTGAGTGCGCCTGAGTACGCCTGAGTGCGCCTGAGTGCGCCTGAGTACGCCTGAGTGCGCCTGAGTGCGCCTGAGTACGCCTGAGTGCGCCTGAGTGCGCCTGAGTACGCCTGAGTGCGCCTGAGTGCGCCTGAGTACGCCTGAGTGCGCCTGAGTGCGCCTGAGTACGCCTGAGTGCGCCTGAGTGCGCCTGAGTACGCCTGAGTGCGCCTGAGTGCGCCTGAGTACGCCTGAGTGCGCCTGAGTGCGCCTGAGTACGCCTGAGTGCGCCTGAGTGCGCCTGAGTACGCCTGAGTGCGCCTGAGTGCGCCTGAGTACGCCTGAGTGCGCCTGAGTGCGCCTGAGTACGCCTGAGTGCGCCTGAGTGCGCCTGAGTACGCCTGAGTGCGCCTGAGTGCGCCTGAGTACGCCTGAGTGCGCCTGAGTGCGCCTGAGTACGCCTGAGTGCGCCTGAGTGCGCCTGAGTACGCCTGAGTGCGCCTGAGTGCGCCTGAGTACGCCTGAGTGCGCCTGAGTGCGCCTGAGTACGCCTGAGTGCGCCTGAGTGCGCCTGAGTACGCCTGAGTGCGCCTGAGTGCGCCTGAGTACGCCTGAGTGCGCCTGAGTGCGCCTGAGTACGCCTGAGTGCGCCTGAGTGCGCCTGAGTACGCCTGAGTGCGCCTGAGTGCGCCTGAGTACGCCTGAGTGCGCCTGAGTGCGCCTGAGTACGCCTGAGTGCGCCTGAGTGCGCCTGAGTACGCCTGAGTGCGCCTGAGTGCGCCTGAGTACGCCTGAGTGCGCCTGAGTGCGCCTGAGTACGCCTGAGTGCGCCTGAGTGCGCCTGAGTACGCCTGAGTGCGCCTGAGTGCGCCTGAGTACGCCTGAGTGCGCCTGAGTGCGCCTGAGTACGCCTGAGTGCGCCTGAGTGCGCCTGAGTACGCCTGAGTGCGCCTGAGTGCGCCTGAGTACGCCTGAGTGCGCCTGAGTGCGCCTGAGTACGCCTGAGTGCGCCTGAGTGCGCCTGAGTACGCCTGAGTGCGCCTGAGTGCGCCTGAGTACGCCTGAGTGCGCCTGAGTGCGCCTGAGTACGCCTGAGTGCGCCTGAGTGCGCCTGAGTACGCCTGAGTGCGCCTGAGTGCGCCTGAGTACGCCTGAGTGCGCCTGAGTGCGCCTGAGTACGCCTGAGTGCGCCTGAGTGCGCCTGAGTACGCCTGAGTGCGCCTGAGTGCGCCTGAGTACGCCTGAGTGCGCCTGAGTGCGCCTGAGTACGCCTGAGTGCGCCTGAGTGCGCCTGAGTGCGCTTGAGTGTCCCTGACTGCACCTGACTGCGCCTGACTGCGCCTGAGTGCGCCTGACTGCGCTTGAGTGTGCCTGACCGCGCCTGACTGCACCTGACTGCGCCTGACTGCGCCTGAGAGCACCTGAGTGCGCCTGAGTGCGCTTGAGTGCGCCTGAGTGTGCCTGAGTGCGTCTGAGTGCGCCTGAGTGCGCCAGTGTCCGCCTGAGTGCGCCTGAGTGCCCCTGAGTGCGCCTGAGTGCGCCGGACTGCGCCTGACTGCGTGTGACTGTGTCTGGCTGTGCCTGACTCCGCCTGAGTGCGCCTGAGTGCGCCTGAGTGCGCCGGAGTGCCCTTGAGTGTGCCTGAATGCATATGAGTGCGTGTGAGTGCGCCTGAGTGCACCTGAATGCGCCTGACTGTGCCTGACTGTGCCTGACTGTGCCTGACTGCACCTGATTGCGCCTGACTGCGCCTGACTGCACCTGATTGCGCCAATCTGCGCCTGACTATGCCTGAATGCACCTGACTGCGCCTGACTGTGCCTGACTGCGCTAGACTGTGCCTGACTGCGCCTGACTGCGCCTGGCTGCGCCTTAGTTCGCCTGACTGTGCCTGAGTACGCCTGAGTGCACCTGAGTGTGCCTGAGTGCGCCGCATTGTGCTTGAGTGCGCCTGACTGTGCCTGAGTGCGCTTGACTACGCCTGACTGTGCCTGACTATGCCTGACTGCACCTCACTGCGCCTGACTGCGCCTGACTGCACCTGATTATGCCTTGCTGCGCCTGACCGCGCTTGACTGCGCCTGGTTTTCCTGACTGCGCTGACTGCGCCTGAGTGCGCCTGAGTGCGCCTGATTGCGCCTGAGTGCGCCTGAGTGCGCCTGAGTGCGCCTTAGTGCGCCTGAGTGCGCCTGAGTGCGTTTGATTGCGCCTGAGTGCGCCTGAGTTGCGCGTGACTGTACCTGACTGGGCCTGTCTGCTCCTGACTACGCCTGACTGCGCCTGACTGTGCCTGATTCGCCTGACTGCGCCTGCCTGTGCCTGACTGCGCCTGACTGCGCCTGACTGCGCCGGTCTGCGCCTGACTGTGCCTGAGTGCGCCTGAGTGCGCCTGAGTGCGCCTGAGTGCGCCTGCGTGCACCTACGTGCGCCTGATTGCGCCTGAGTGCACCTGAGTTTGCCTGACTATGTTTGACTACGCCTGACTGCGCCTGAATGTGCCTGACTCCTCCTGGCTGCGCCTGACTGCTCCTAACTACGCCTGACTGCCCTTGACTGCGCTTGACTTCGCCTGACTGCGCCTGACTGCGCCTGACTGCGCCTGGCTGCGCCTGACTGTGTCTGACTGCGCCTGAGAGCGCCTGAGTGTGCCTCAATGCGCCTGACTGCGCCTGACTGTGCCTGAGTGCGCCTGAGTGCGCCCGAGTGCGCCTGAGTGTGCTCGAGTGTGCCTAACTGCGCCTGACTGCGCCTAACTGCGCCTGACTGCGCCTAACTGCGCTTGATTGCGCCTGACTGCGCCTTAGTGCGCCTGAGTGTGCCTGAGGGCGCCTGAGTGTGCCTGAGTGCGCCTGAGTGTGCGTGAGTGCGCCTGAGTGGGCCTAAGTGCGCCTGAGTGCGCCTGAATGCGCCTGGGTGCGCCTGAGTGCGCCTGAGTACGCCTGAGTGCGCTTGAGTGCGCCTGAGTGCGCCTGAGTGCGCCTGACTACGCCTGACTGGGCCTGACTGCACCTGACTGCGCCTGAGTGCACCTGAGTGCGCCTGAGGGCGCCTGAGTGCACCTGAGTGCGCCTGTGTGTGCCTAAGTGCACCTGAGTGCACTTGAGTGCGCCTAAGTGCGCCTGAGTGCGCCTGAGTGCGCCTGAGTGCGCCTGACTACGCCTGACTGGGCCTGACTGCACCTGACTGCGCCTGAGTGCACCTGAGTGCGCCTGAGGGCGCCTGAGTGCACCTGAGTGCGCCTGTGTGTGCCTAAGTGCACCTGAGTGCACTTGAGTGCGCCTAAGTGCGCCTGAATGCGCCTGAGTGCGCCTGAGTGTGCCTATGTGCGCCTGAGTGCGCCTGAATGCGCCTGAGTGTGCCTGAGTGCGCCTGAGTGCGCCTGAGTGCACTTGAATGCGCCTGAGTGCACCTAAGTGTGCCTGAGTGCGCTTGAGTGTCCCTGACTGCACCTGACTGCGCCTGACTGCGCCTCACTTCGCCTGACTGCGCCTGACTGCGCCTGGCTGCGCCTGACTGCGCCTGACTGCGCCTGACTCTCCCTGACTACGCCTGAGTACGCCTGAGTACGCCTGAGTGCGCCTGAGTGCGCCTGAATGCCCCTGAGTGTACCTGAGTGCGCCTGAGTGCGCCTGAGTTCGCCTGATTGCGCCTGAGTGCGCCTGATTACGTCTTCGTGCGCCTGCTTGCGCTTGAGTGCGCCTGAGTGCGCCTGAGTGCGCCTTGGTGCGCCTCAATGTGCCTGATTTGGCCTGAGTGCGCCTGAGTGTGCCTTGGTGCGCCTCAATGCGCCTGATTGCGCTTGAGTGCGCCTGAGTGCATCTGAGTTGCACCTGACTGCGCCTGACTGCGCCTGACTGCGCCTCACTGCGCCTGACTACGCCTGAGTGCGCCTACGTGCGCCTGAGTGCGCCTGAGTGCGCCAGAGTGTGCCTGAGTGCGCCTGAAAGCGCCTGAGTGCGCCTGAGTGACCCTGAGTGTGCCTGAATGCGCCTGAAAATGCCTGAGTGCACCTGAATGCGCATGAGTGCGCCTGAGTTTTGCCTAAGTGTGCCTGAGTGCGCCTGCGTGCCCCTAAGTGCCCCTGACTGTGCCTTACTGTACCTGACTACGCCTGACTGCGTCTGACTGCGCCTGACTATGCCTGACTGCGCCTGCCTGCGCCTGACTGCGCTTGACTGCGCCTGACTGCGCGTGACTGCGCCTGATTGCGCCTGACTGTGCCTGAGTGCGCCTGAGTGCGCCTGAGTGCGCCTGAGTGCGTCTGAGTGCGCCTGAGTGCGCCAGTGTCCGCCTGAGTGCGCCTGAGTGCCCCTGAGTGCGCCTGAGTGCGCCTGACTGCGCCTGACTGCGTGTGACTGTGTCTGACTGCGCCTGACTCCGCCTGAGTGCGCCTGAGTGCGCCTGAGTGCGCCTTAATGCCCCTGAGTGTACCTGAGTGCGCCTGAGTGCGCCTGAGTTTGCCTGATTGCGCTCGAGTGCGCCTGATTACGCCTTCGTGCGCCTGCTTGCGCCTGAGTGCGCCTGAGTGCGCCTGAGTGCGCCTTGGTGCGCCTCAATGTGCCTGATTTGGCCTGAGTGCGCCTGAGTGTGCCTTGGTGCGCCTCAATGCCCCTGATTGCACCTGAGTGCGCCTGAGTGCACCTGAGTTGCACCTGACTGCGCCTGACTGCGCCTGACTGCGCCTGACTGCGCCTGACTACGCCTGACTGCTCGTGACTGCGCCTAACTGCGCCTGACTTTGCCTGAGTGCGCCTACGTGCGCCTGAGTGCGCCTGAGTGCGCCTGAGTGTGCCTGAGTGCGCCTGAAAGCGCCTGAGTGCGCCTGAGTGCCCGTGAGTGCGCCTGAATGCGCCTGAAAACGCCTGAGTGCACCTGAATGTGCATGAGTGCGCCTGAGTTGTCCTAAGTGTGCCTGACTTCGCCTGAGTGCTCCTAAGTGCCCCTGACTGTGCCTAACTGTGCCTGACTACGCCTGACTGCGTCTGACTGCGCCTGACTATGCCTGACTGCGCCTGCCTGCGCCCGACTGCGCTTGACTGCGCCTGACTGTGCGTGACGGCGCCTGACTGCGTATGACTGTGCTTGAGTGCGCTTGAGTGCGCCTGAGTGCGCCTGAATACGCCTGAGTGCCCTTGAGTGCGCCTGAGTGCGCCTGAGTGCGCCTGAGTGCGCCTGACTACGCCTGACTGGGCCTTACTGCACCTGACTGCGCCTGAGTGCACCTGAGTGCGCCTGAGTGTGCCTGAGTGCGCCTGAGTGCGCCTGAGTGCGCCTTAGTACGCCTGAGTGCGTCTGAGTGCGCCTGAGTGTGCCTATGTGCGCCTGAGTGCGCCTGA
>SZWC01001372.1:0-26205 GCA_023375785.1 Penium margaritaceum
AAGCAGCACCGGGAGGCGTTCTCTGGAGCAGGGGAGCGTGCGAAGGAGGTGTTGGAGCTGTTCCACACGGACTTGTGTGGACCGATGCAGACCCAGAGCTTTGGAGGCTCTAGGTATTTCCTGACCTTCATTGATGATTTTAGCCGTTACACTACTGTGTACTTCCTTCCTTCCAAGGACCAATGCTTTGACAGGTTCAAGGAGTTCAAGGTCATGGTGGAGAACCAGACTGGCAAGAAGATCAAGGCGCTGCATAGCGATCGCGGTGGAGAGTACCTGAGCAAGGAGTTTCAAGACTACCTCGCAGCAGCTGGCATCAAGGCGCAGCGTACCGCGCCGTACTCGCCGCAGCAGAACGGTGTAGCAGAACGCGCCAACCATACCATTGTAGAGCCGGCGCGCTCCATGCTGCACGCGGCGCGGCTGACCTACGACTTCTGGGCCGAAGCCGTGAGCAGTGCGGTCTACATCAAGAATCGCAGTGCCACCAAGGCGCTGGAGCAGATGACACGTACGAGGCGTGGTTCGGCAAAAAACCGAGCGTGGGTCATCTCTGAGCATTTGGCAGCCTGGCGCACATGCACGTGCCCAAGGAGAAGCGGCAGAAATGGGACGCAAAGAGTGTGCAGATGCTGATGATTGGCTAGGACATGGCAAGTAAGGCCTATCGCCTCTATGAGAGGGATACAGGCCACGTCATTATCTCCAGGGATGTCGTCTTCAACGAGAGCAACGTCATCGGCACCAATGTTGTCTGTGAAGAGGCAGCAGAACCAGCAGCTGACGAGACAGTGGGAGCAGAAATCCTTCCTGACCCACTCTCTCCCCATCCTTCCTCTACTGTGACAGTGGGAGAATCACTGTACTCTCCCATGTCTGATGCAGCAGATACAGCAGCCTCATCGGCAGAAGCAGAGGAGGGAGATGCAGCACCACCAGCAGCAACAGTTGTGCCAGCAGCACCGCGCCAGCCGCCCGCTAACGCTCCAGCACCAGGTCGCAGGTACCCTCTCAGGGTGCGTTACAAGCCTGGTGAGCGCGGCCATTTCTGGATGCTGCAGAAACCAGAACAGATGAACATCGCAGTTGCAGCAGATTCAGATGAGCCAACGTCATACAAGGAGGCCATGGCTGCACCGGATGCAGCAGATTGGGCACAAGCTGTACAGCAGGAGATACAGTTGCAGCTGGACAACGGCACGTGGGAGCTGACTGAGCGTCCACCTGGGCGTAAGGTGATCAAGTGCAAGTGGGTGTTCAAGAAGAAGCGGGGAGCAGATGGCAACCTGGAAAAGTACAAGGCGAGGCTGGTCGCCAAGGGCTACTCGCAGCAGGAGGGCATCGACTACACGGAAACTTTTGCTCCTCTTGCAAAGTTTGCCTCTGTGCGCACGCTCCTCTCTTATGCAGCAGCTGAGGACTTCGATGTTCACTACATGGATGTCAAGACAGCATTCTTGAATGGTGCCTTGGAGGAGGAGATCTACATGGAGCAGCCGGAGGGGTTCGTCATGGATGGCCAGGAGCACCTGGTTTGCAAGCTGCAGAAGTCGNCAGTTGTGCCAGCAGCACCGCGCCAGCCGCCCGCTAACGCTCCAGCACCAGGTCGCAGGTACCCTCTCAGGGTGCGTTACAAGCCTGGTGAGCGCGGCCATTTCTGGATGCTGCAGAAACCAGAACAGATGAACGTCGCAGTTGCAGCAGATTCAGATGAGCCAACGTCATACAAGGAGGCCATGGCTGCACCGGATGCAGCAGATTGGGCACAAGCTGTACAGCAGGAGATACAGTCGCAGCTAGACAACGGCACGTGGGAGCTGACTGAGCGTCCACCTGGGCGTAAGGTGATCAAGTGCAAGTGGGTGTTCAAGAAGAAGCGGGGAGCAGATGGCAACCTGGAAAAGTACAAGGCGAGGCTGGTCGCCAAAGGCTACTCGCAGCAGGAGGGCATCGACTACACGGAAACTTTTGCTCCTGTTGCAAAGTTTGCCTCTGTGCGCACGCTCCTCTCTTATGCAGCAGCTGAGGACTTCGATGTTCACTACATGGATGTCAAGACAGCATTCTTGAATGGTGCCTTGGAGGAGGAGATCTACATGGAGCAGCCGGAGGGGTTCGTCATGGATGGCCAGGAGCACCTGGTTTGCAAGCTATAGAAGTCGCTGTACGACCTCAAGCAAGCGTCACGTGCTTGGAACCAGAAGTTGGATGCGGCGCTGCAGTGCATGGGGTTTGAGTGCAGCGAGTGTGACTACAACGTATATCGCTGGCAGCATAANAGATGTCTGACCTCGGGGAGGCATCATACTTCCTCGGTATCCAGATCACGCGTGACCGCAAATCACGCTATCTCTCGCTGCAGCAGAGTCGCTACATCAAGGACGTCCTGCAGCGGTTCGGCATGGCAGAGGCCAAACCCATCGGCACGCCGCTAGAGACGCAGCAGTTCCTCGTGAGCTTCAGTGGAGAAGCAGATGCAGCTGAGCGACAGAAGTACCAGAGCGCCGTCGGCAGTCTCATGTACCTGATGGTGGCAACCAGGCCAGACCTCGCACAGGCTGTGAGCACTGTGAGCCAGCACATGGCTAACCCCAGCCCTGAGTACCAGAAGGCAGTGAAGCGAATCTTCCGCTACCTTGCTAGAACCGCCAACATCGGCATCACCTACAACGGCAATGACAACAGCATCATCGGCTACACAGATGCAGATTGGGCTTCAATTCCTGAGACCCGCAAGTCCATCTCTGGACATGTGTTTCTCATGAATGGAGGTGCCATCAGGTGGTGCAGCAAGCGACAGGTGGTCGTCGCCACCTCCAGCACAGAAGCTGAGTACGTCTCTCTCAGCTGTGGAGCCAAGGAAGCAGTTTGGCTCTAGCGTCTCATGGCGGAGATGAGTGGGAGTGTAGTAGTTCCAGTTCCTGTGCGCGTTGACAACCAGAGCGCAATCGCACTCGCCAAGAATCCTGAGCACCATGCACGCACCAAGCACATTGACATCGCATATCACTTCATCAGGCACATGGTGCAGGAGGGTGCTATCAAGCTGGAGTTTACTCCAACCAGCAAGCAGGTTGCTGATTTCTGCACCAAGCCAGTGACCCGTGAGAAGCAGCAGTTCTGCATGAAGGCATGTGGACTCAGTCCACTCTGACTGCGGCAAAGTGGGAGATTGTTGGGAAAGGAGCCATCCGGCTCAATTTCAGGTCCACAAGAGCAAGTTCCAGGAAACTTGCAGATGCCTGCTCCGATCGTCGATCTGTCTTCACCATTGGAAAGATCAGGTGGAAAATTATCTACGGTCCAAGTTTCAGGCCGATCCAACTGTCGGATTGGGAGATATTAATTTTCGAAGTTTCAGGGGTCATGGACCGTCGATGTCTAGGTGGCCATGGGTAATGGCTCCATGCCTTAGCCTGAGAAAAGAAAAAGGCAAGAGGTCCAGGGTCAAGACCTGATGGGAGAAATATCCAAAAAGGTCCTTGGTCTTAGGATTGCCTTGTTAGAGTGTGCTGACTAGGATAAAGGTACCTCTCCTTACCTTTTAGGTGAGGTGAGATCCTTGTGTGCTAGCCATGGACACATGGCGATTCTCCATGGGTTTGTGGGTGATGTGACCACTAGGAGTATGCCATGAGAGCATTCTCTAGCTCTCTAGGTCGTGTGTGACTGGTCAGACTGATTGTTAGGCTGATTTCCTCCCTTGTGTGAGATTGTGGACTCTAGTGTATGAGCCTTAGCCTCCATGGCTAAGTGGTGTGGCTTGTGAGAGGGCTGACTTGCCCAAGCTCTAGCTCTATATGTACTCCATCATTTTGAGTGATTCAACAACCATTCTTCAGCACAAGTGATGCCCTTTCAGTCCCACATGCTCGCTGTTCCAAGACTGCCTCTCTCCTCCAGATCCAACAACATCAAGAACCGCAGTCCAAGGAAGGCGCTGAAGCAGATGATGCCGTACGAGGCGTGGTTTGGCAAGAAACCGAGCGTAGGAAATCTCCGAGCATTTGGCAGCCTGGCTTATATGCATGTGTCCAAGGGGAAGCGGCAGAAATGGGACGCAAAGAGTGCGCAGATGCTGATGATTGGCTACGATGTGGCAAGCAAGGCCTATCGCCTCGACGAGAGGGAAACAGTCCACCTCATCGGATGTCGTCTTCAACGAGAGCAACGTCATCGGCACCAACATTGTCTGTGAAGAGGCAGCAGAACCAGCAACTGACGAGACACTGGGAGGAGAAATCCTTCCTGACCCAGTCTCTCCTGATCCTTCACCTACTGTGACAGTGGGAGAAACAATTTTCTCTCCCATGTCTGATGAAGCAGATACAACAGCCTCACCGGCAGAAGCAGAGGAGGGAGATGTAGCACCACCAGCAGCAGCAGTTGTGCCAGCAGCACCGCGCCAGCCGCCCGCTAACGCTCCAGCACCAGGTCGCAGGTACCCTCTTAGGGTGCATTACAAGCCTGGTGAGACCCTCTGGATGCTGCAGAAATCAGAATAGATGAACGTCGCAATTACAACAGATTCAGATGAGCCAACGTCATACAAGGAGGCCATGGCTGCACCGGATGCAGCAGCTTGGGCACAAGCCATGCAGCAGGAGATATTGTCGCAGCTGGACAACGGCACGTGGGAGTTGACTGAGCGTCCACCTGGACGTAAGGTGATCAAGTGCAAGTGGGTATTCAAGAAAAAGCGGGGAGCTAATTATAACCTGAAAAAGTACAAGGCAAGGCTGGTCGCCAAGGGCTACTCGAACTAGGAGGGCATCGACTACACGGAAACTTTTGCCCTTGTTGCAAAGTTTACCTCTGTGCGCATGTTCCTCTCTTATGCAGCAGCTGAGGACTTCGAGGTTCACCACATGGATATCAAGACGGCATTCTTGTATGGTGACTTGGAGGAGGAGATCTACATGGTTCAGCTGGAGGGGTTCGTCATGGATGGCCAAGAGGACGTGGTTTGCAAGGTGCAGAAGTCGCTGTACGGCCTCAAGCAAGCGTCGCGTACTTGGAACAAGATGTTCGATGCGGCATTGCAGTGCATGGGGTTTGAGCGCAGCGAGTGTGACTATAGCGTGTATCGCTAATAGCATGAGCATGAGATCCTCATCATCATTGTCTATGTGGATGACATGCTCCTCCTTTCCAATAGCATGTCTACACTGCAGGAGTTCAAGGAGGCCATGCAGGAGCGCTTCCAGATATCTGATCTCGGGAAGGTGACATACTTCCTCGACATCCAGATCACGCGTGACCGCAAATCACGCTCTCTCTGTTGCTATGGCAGAGTCGCTACACAAGGACGTCCTGCAGCGATTCGGCATGGCAGAGGCCAAACCCATCAGCACGCCACTAGAGACGCGGTAGTACCTCGTGAACTTCAGTGGAGAAGCAGATGCAGGTGAGCGGCAGAAGTACTTGCGCGCCGTCGACAGTCTTATGTACCTGATGGTAGCAACCAGGCCGGACCTCGCATAGGCTATGAGCACTGTGAGCCAGCACATGGCTAATCCCATACCGGAGCACCAGAAGGCAATGAAGCGGATCTTCCGCTACCTTGCTGGAATCATCAACATCGGTACCACCTACAACGGCAGCGACAACAACATCATCGGCTACACAGATGCAGATTGGGCTTCAAATCCTGAGACCCGCAAGTCCATCTCTGGACATGTGTTTCTCATGAATGGAGGTGCCATCAGCTGGTGCAGCAAGCGACAGGTGGACGTGGCCACCTCGAGCACAGAAGCTGAGTACGTCTCTCTCAGCTTTGGAGCCAAGGAAGCAGTTTGGCTCCTGCGTCTCATGGCAGAGATGAATGGGAGTGTAGCAGTTCCCGTTCCTGTGCGCGTCGACAACCAGAGCGTAATCACATTCGCAAAGAATCCTGAGGACCATGCACGCACCAAGCACATTGACATCGCAGATCACTTCATCAGGCACATGGTGCAGGAGGGTGCTATAAAGCTAGAGTTTACTCCTACCAATAGGCAGGTCGCTGATTTCTGCACCAAGCCAGTGACCCGTGACAAGCAGCAGTTCTGCATGAAGGCACGTGGACTCAGCCCACTGTGACTGCGACAACGTGGGAGATTGTTGGGAAAGGAGCCATCCGGCTCAATTTCAGATCCACAGGAGCAAGTTCCAGGAAACTTCTAGATGCCTGCTCTGATCGTCGATCCGTCTTCACCATTGGAAAGATCAGGTGGCAAGTTATGTCCAATGCACGTTTCAGGCCGATCCAATTGTCGGATTGGGGGATATGAATTTTTTAAGTTTCTGAGGTCATCGACTGCGGATATCTAGGTGACCATGGGTGATGGCTCCATCCCTTAGCCTGAGAAAAGGAAAAGGCAAGAGGTCCAGGGTCAAGACCTTATGGGAGAAATATGCAAAAAGGTCCTAGACTTTTGGGTTGCCTTGTCAGAGTGTACTGACTAGGAAAAAGGTACTTCTCCTTACCTTTTAGATGAGGTCAGATCCTTGTGTGCTAGCCATGGACATATGGCGATTCTCCATGGGATTGTGGGTTATGTGACCACTAAGAGTGTGCCATGAGAGTATTTTCTAGCTCTCTAGGTCATGTGTGAGTGGTCAGCCTGATTACTAGGCTGATTTCCCCCCTAGTGTGAGATTATGGACTCTAGTGTGCGAGCCTTAGCCTCCATGGCTAAATGGTGTGCCTTGTGAGAGGCCCGACTTGCCCAAGCTCTTGTTCTATATGTAGTCCATCATTTTTTGTGATTAACAATCATTCTTCAGCACAAGTGATGCCCTTTCAGTCCCACATACTTGCTACTCCAAGGCTCCCTCTCTCCTTTAGATCCAACATCAGTTGCCTGTCATTGAGCATAGTTCTTTCCTTTGAGACTCCTCACAGAGTTTTCCACTATAGGCAGACACTAAAGAAGCGTTGGTTGGTCTAAGCCGCAAGAGTTAACTCCTCGTGCGAAAGTGACCAGGTGCTAAGGCCATAGTGCAAGGAAGTGATTCTTATGAACTGTTTTGCGTGGAACCTTGATTCTGAGGTTGATATCACCTCTTGGTTGCAAACACAGGAGCGGTCGGCGGGAACCATTATGTCGGAATCCGTTTTCTAGACCATCGTCTCACGCAGGTTGACTAAGGGTTATGGGCCCACATTGACTAGTTATAAGGCACGCTTTTGCGTACTATCTCCATCTTGCAGGATGCATCAGCTCCATCAGCTCCATCAGCTCCATCTGCTCCAAAAGCGGGTACTGACACTTAGCAAACAAGGGCCAATGATAAGCTGTATCTTTGGAGTTACGACCCTTGGACCCTAACCAGGATATATTTTGCCCTTGGAGGCACGACCCCGGGTTCGCTAGTGTGCATTCTTCTCTTTTTATAGGTGATCAATGGCTAAGGGTAAGAAATAGATCTGCACCTTTTAAACCGATAGCAGAGAATAGTCTATATCAGCCTTCATCAGCCTCAACGAAGCAGAGAATCAGAGAAGTAGAGAAGTAATATGACGACATCCATCACACTCACTCTTGAGCAGGTCAACGGTGGGATACCAAAGTTCACAGGAACAGGTTTTCCCTTGTGGAAATGGCAATTTGAGAATATCATGAGGGTGTGTGGCTACTTGAAGATGTTCCTTGGAGAAGAGGTTGAACCTCCAAAAACAGATGCTATATATGAAAAGTGGAGTATCAAAAACGACATGGTGCTTTCGATTCTTGTGACATCAGTACATGAGTCACAATATGTCCACCTCCAAGGTATCACACATACATCAAAGACTTATGAGAAGCTTACACGTGTACACCAATCAATGGCTCTCGCAAATCATCTCTTCATCCTTAAAAAGTTGATTTCGATGAGGATGAACAAGGGGGAGTCGATTCCGGACTTCCTATTACAGTTTGAAGGATTGCTGCAGCAAGTGACCTAAATAAACTCGGAAACGATACCAACATGTAGGCCATGATCCTCCTCATGGTGCTATATGAAAGCAGGGGACCTCTTATCACCGTCTTTGGCAGTAGAAAAGAGGAGGATTTGACGTATAAGGCAGTGTCTGAGTACCTGCGCAACGAGGCCATACGTCATAGCGGTAGTGAGGCTTATATTTCAGCCTATGCTGCGTAGTATGGTGGTTATGGCAACAACTCCTCTTTTGGTCAGAGTAGCAGTGAAAGCGGTGGCGGTGGAGGAAAAGACAATGATGGCGGTAGAAAGGGTTCAAAGAGTCATGGGAAGTGCCATAACTGTAGCAAGCCTGGGCATTGGACACGGGAGTATAGGACTCCTAAGAGGGAAGATGGATATAAGGGCAAAAGAAAGGGTAAGAAAGAGTTAACAAACATCATGGCTGAGAGTCTGCTGGGAACCAAGGGAGCGGCACTGCTCAAGCGTGGAGCCTATGGGCTTGACTGTGATACAAACCACCACTCTTCAAGGGAGAAGGACGGGTTCATCTCCATTGGGAACACTGAACGTCGCTTTAGGTGTGCCAACGGCAGCCTTGTCCATGCAGACAAGGCTGCAGATAGAATCAACGTGAACAATACTGAAAAATATTTTAAGCTGGAGAATGTCGTCTACATGCCCTCTTTTGCGGGAAACTTCCTGTCGGTATCCAGAATCAAGAACCACGACATGACGGTCATCTTTACAAAGGAGGAGGCCGTGATTATCAAGAACAAGGATATCAAGATCTCCTATCTCAAGGAGAGTCTTGTCATATACGTCCCATGAGTTGATGGACTCTATGTGCTGCAAACCAAGCCCCTAAAGAGTACAAATGAGGGATATGCAGCGGTTGAAGAGCCCAAGACTCCAAAGCCTTATATAGCACCAGAGACTGTCACCATGGCAGCCAATTCCACCAATGACACAGATGCTGAGCTATGGCATAGGCTGTTTGGCCATATGGCTGACAGCATACTACAAGCTATGCAGCAGTACGAAGTGGTTCATGGGATGCAAGGCCAAGGATGAAGGAAAGTGCAAGAAGCTGTGTGAGTCATACCTCCAAGGCAAGACAAAGAGAAAGCCCTTTGAGCGTAATGGACAATGTGCGGTAGGAATCTTATACCTAATTCACTTTGATGTGTGCGGATGATTCCGTACTCCTTTGAACGAAGGCAGCAAGTATGTGTTTACCTTCATCGATGACCACAATCGCAAGATATGGATCTACTACCTCAAGACAAAGGGAGAGGCCAAGGAGAAGCTGCAAGAGTTTGTTGTGATGGTAGAGTGGTGAACTAGCAAGAAGGTCAAGGTACTGCATACGGACAATGGTGGTGAGTATGAGGCGTGCAAAGGCTAGTTGAGCCAACACAGCATCAACCACCAAAACACTACCCCTAACACCTCCTGAATAATGGCGTTGCCGAGCAAATGAACCAGACTGTCCTCCACATGACACAAAGCATGATCATCGATGCCATACTTCCACCTCGCTTCTGAACTGAAGCTGCAAGAACTACTTACTACCTTGTGAATCTCACTCCGGCAGCCGCCCTTGGAAGATGTGGTAAGAAGCAGCAAGAGAAGCAGCTCAGAATGCCACATGAGGCTTGGTCAGGGAAGAAGCTAGACGTCTCACACTTGAGCTGTACTGCCAGGGCAAAGGTCCAAGCAGGAGAAGGAAATGGTAATCTGGATGCATGCGCTCGCAAGTGTGTAATGGTCGGATACGACATTGCACACAAGGCGTACAGGCTGTGGTACCAAGCGGCTAGAAAGCTCATCAGAAACTGAGATCTCGAGTTTCAAAAAAGGATCCTTGGCAAGGGAGAGTCACTAGATCCTGTCCATGCTCCCTAATCAGGAGAGTGGGTTGTGTTATTCGAGTTAGGTGATCAGGCACCTGAGAAGATGGTGCCAATGAAGGATGGTGCTGCAGGGAGAGTGGCTATGCTGGCTGAGACAACAACGGATTCTAACATTGAGTCTGAGTCATCCGAGACCTCTGAGTGAAGCTTTGAGGCCGGTGGCTCTTCCTCAAATAACGGATCACTGGCAGCGCAAGAGCAACAGAAGTAACTAAGCCTTGAAGTACCACCAATAATACACTGGCGTAGTGTACGCCAGAAGAAACCTCCATCCAAGTACGATGCTGAGAATGCGGAATGGACCGGACTCAATTGGTCATGCTTGGCTCAGGGAGAGCCTGTGACCATAACAGAGGCTATGAACATGCCAGATGCAGCCAAGTAGGAGGCAGTGGATAGCAAACTCGCATCCATTGAAGAGAACGAAACATGAGTCTTGGTGGACATGCCCTCAAACGCGCATGTGGTAGGGTCAAAGTGGGTACTCTGAAGAAAGTTCAAGCAGGATGTTACCATCAAGTACAAGTACAAGAGAGATTTTCTAGTGTAGGCTCAGAGTACAAGGAGACCTTTGCGCCGGTCGTCACCTTTACCTCTATCAGATCCATGTTGGATATTGCCGCTACAAAAGATCTGGAAGTCCACGAGATGGACATCAACTTAGCTTTTCTCTACGGGAAGCTAGACAGAGAAGTGCTGATGGAAGTGTCCGAGGGAGTGAAAACTCCAGAGGACAAGGTTTGCAAACTGGTCAAAGCACTCTACGGGCTAAAACAGGCCCCAAGGATGTGGTACAAGGAGATGGACGGCTTCATAACCGGGCTCACCTTCATGCACTGCCAGAACGACCCTAGAGTCTATGTGTAGGAGGATGAGCAAGATACTGGTTGTACTGTACGTGGATGACCTGATTATCTGTTGAACAAGCTGAAGACAGATCTCAGTAATAGGTTCAAGATGAAGGACATGGATTTGCTCGAGTTTTACCTCACGATAGCCGTCCACCGCAATTGACTAGCAGGCACCATAGAATTGAACCAGACAAAGTACATCATGGAGGTCCTCAAGCACTACAACATGGATGACTGTAAGTCCATCAGTATACCCATGATAACAGACTTCAAGCTCTCCTCCTCCATGAGTCCCAGTACGGAAGCAGAATGGCGTGAGATGGACATTCCCTACCAGTCTGCTGTTGGCACCCTCATGTATACCATGGAAGGAACACGTCCTGAAATTTACTATGCTATAGGACAAGTGAGCAGGTTTGTGGCCAATCCAGGGCCACAGCAGTGGCAAGTAGTCAAGGACATCATGCGCTATTTACAAAAGACACAACACATGGGACTCCAGTTTGAAGCCAAGAGGGATCTGACCCACTGCGGCTATTGTACTACACAAACGTCGACTGGGGAGGAAGAATCGATGACATGAAGTCCACCTCGGGCTTTGTGTGCCTCTTGAACAGTGGTGTAGTCTCTTTGGCAAGCATAAAGCAAGACAGTATCTCCTTCTCTACCGCTGAGACAGAGTACATTGCTCTGTTAGAAGCATGCAAGGAGACACAGTAGCTATGTAATTTTCTTACCGAGATGAAAGTGCCACAAAGGGAAGCAACAGAGGTCAGCATCGACAACAAGAATGCCATGAAAATGGTACACGATGATGTCATTTCCCAGCGCACCAGCACATCGACATCAGTTACCACTACTCACGCGGCCTGGTCGCAAAGGAGATCGTGGACCTGGAATACGTGGAGACCAAGAAGATGCTCGCAGATGATATGACAAAGGCGCTTGACAGCAAATTACACTCTACAAGTACTTGAGGCATCGGTATGCTTAATGCAGCAGACGAAGACTGAGGCCAAGACTGTTGGAGAGAGGAGATATCTCATACCTTATGAACAGAGATGCAAGGTAGAGTTTGTTTACCTGAGATGCTCCTTGTCCATAGCTGATAATTAGAGAGGCACAGGACGGACTAGGCATGCACCGCTCCCTTGGACTAACTTCCCTAAGTCTGGTCCAAATAGAGAAGGCATGCACTGCTCCTTTGGAGCACGTGCCCTTGTTCTAAACTGGATGGTATAGCCACTAAAAACCACCTAGGACAACTCTTTGTGACTTAGACGTTCCAGAATTAGTCTTTGGACTAGGTCACCGGGTCAAATCCCAGTCCAGTGACTAATTTTCTTTGTTACCAAAAGGGGGACATGAAGGTTCTAAGAGACATCTTAGAATATTCCAAGGTCCTTCCTGGTGGCTGGTGCCACTTGGCGATCACAGGGAGTGCCATGTAGTCAAGGGGGGTGATGCAATCCAGATTGCCCGAAAAATGGTTCATCCAAGGAGCCATTGCGTGCCTAGGATAGAGGCTGGCTCTAGGACTATAAGGGCCTGTCGGTTGCCTGTCATTGAGTACAATTCTTACCTTTGAGACTCCTCACACAGTTGTCCACAAGAGACAGACACTAAAGAAGCATTAGTTGGTCTAGTCCCAAGACTTAGCTCCTCACACAGTTGTCCACAATGACAGGCAACTAAAACTTTCTTATAATCCTAGAGCCAGTCTCTAGCCTAGGCATACAATGGCTCCTTGAATAAATCACTTTGGGGGTAGTCTGGATTGCATCATCCTCCTTCGTTACATGGCACTCCTTGTGATTGCCAAGTGGCACCAACCACCACGAAGGACCTTGGAATGTTCTAAGATGTCTCTTAGAACCTTCCTGTTATTGGAACTGGAGAGAGGGAGCCTTGGAGCAGTGAGTATGTGGAACTAAAAGGGTATGAGTTGTGCTGAAGAATGACTGTTGAATCACTCAAAATGATGGAGTACATATAGAGCTAGAGCTTGGACAAGTCAGCCCTCTCACAAGCCACACCACTTAGCCATGGAGGCTAAGGCTCGCACACTAGAGTCCATAATCACACACAAGAAAGGAAATCAGCCTAGCAATCAGGCTGATCATTCACACATGACCTAGAGAACTAGAAATGCTCTGATGACATACTCCTAATGGTCACATAAACCACAATCCCATGGAGAATCGCCATGTGTCCATGGCCAGCACACAAGGATCTCATGGTCACCTAGACACCGGCAGTCCATGATCCCAGAAACTTCAAAAATTCATATTTCTCAATGAAACTGTTCGATCGGCCTGAAACTTGGACAGTAGATATTTTGCCATGTCACCTATCTAATGGTGAACTCGGATTGACGATCAGACCAGGAATATTGTAGTTTCCTTGAACTTGCTCCTATGGACCTGAAACTCAGTCGGATGGTTCCTTTCCCAACAATCTCCCACTTTGCCTGAGTCAGAGTGAGCTGAGCATGCTTTCATGCAAAACTGCTGTTTCTCATGGGTCACAGGCTTGTTACAAAAATCAGCGACCTGCTTGCTGGTTGGAGTAAATTCCAGCTTGATTGACCCTCCTGCGCCATGTGCCTGATGAAGTGGTATGCAATGTCAATGTACTTGGTGCGTGCATGGTGCTCAGAATTCTCGGCGAATGCGATTGCGCTCCGGTTGTCAACGCGCATAGGAACTGGAATTGCTGCTCTCCCACTCATCACTGCCATGAGACGCTGAAGCCAAACTACTTCCTTTGCTCCAAAGCTGAGAGAGACGTACTTTGCTTCCATGCTTGAGGTGGCCACGACTAGCTGCTGCTTGCTGAACCAGCTAATGGTCCCGCCATTCATGACGAACACATGTCCAGAGATGGACTTATTTGTTGGAAAGGGAGCCATCCGGCTCAATTTCAGGTCCACAGGAGCAAGTTCCAGGAAAGTACCAGATGCCTGCTCCGATCGCCAATCCGACTTCAACATTGGAAAGATCATGTGGCAAAATGTCTACGGTCCAAGTTTGAGGCCGATCCAACGGTCGGATTGAGAGATATGAATTTTCGAAGTTTCGGGGGTCATGGACCGTCGATGTGTGGGTGGGCATGGGTGATGGCTCCATGCCTTAGCCTGAGAAAAGAAAAAGGCAAGAGGTCCAGGGTCAAGACCTGATGGGAGAAATATCCAAAAAGGTCCTTGGTCTTAGGATTGCCTTGTCAGAGTGTGCTGACTAGGATAAAGGTACCTCTCCTTACTTTTTAGGTGAGGTGAGATCCTTGTGTGCTAGCCATGGACACATGGCGATTCTCCATGGGTTTGTGGGTTATGTGACCACTAGGAGTGTGCCATGAGAGCATTCTCTAGCTCTCTAGGTCGTGTGTGAGTGGTCAACCTGATTGCTAGGCTGATTTCCTCCCTTGTGTGAGATTATGGATTCTAGTGTGTGAGCCTTAGCCTCCATGGCTAAGTGGTGTGGCTTGTGAGAGGGCTGACTTGCCCAAGCTCTAGCTCTATATGTACTCCATCATTTTGAGTGATTGAACAACCATTCTTCAGCACAAGTGATGCCCTCCCAATCACACATGCTCGCTGCTCCGAGGCTCCCTCTCTCCTCCATTTCCAACATTATTGTCCTCAGGGTTTGAAGTCCAATTTGCGTCTGTGTAACCGATGATGCTGTTTTGTACATGAGACTGCAGACGGCAGTTTGGTACTTCTGCCGTTCACTTGCATCTGCTTCTCCACTGAAGCTCACAAGGTACTGTCGCGTCTCAAGCGGCGTACCGATGGATTTTGCCTCTCCCATGCCGAATCGTTGCAAAACGTCCTTGATATAGCGACTCTACTGTAGCGACAGAGAGCGTGACTCGCGGTCACACGTGGTTTGGATGCCAAGGGAGTATGATGCCTCATCGAGATCAGACATGTGAAAGCGCTCTTGCATGGCCTCTTTGAACTCCTGCAGTACAGACAGGCTGTTGGAAAGGATGAGCATGTCATCCACATAGACAATGATGATGAGAATGTCATGCTCATGCTGCCAGCGATACACGCTATAGTCACACTCGTACTCAAACCCCATGCACTGTAGCACCGCAACCGACTTCTGCTTCCAAGCACGTGATGCTTGCTTGAGGCCGTACAGCGACTTATGCAGCTTGTAAACTAGTGCTCTTGGCCATCCATGACGAATCTCTCTTGCTCCATTTAGATTTCCTCCTCCAAGTCACCGTTCAAGAATGTTGTCTTGACATCAATGTGGTGAATCTCGAAGTCCTCAGCCACTACATAAGAAAGGAGCGTGTACACAGAGGAAAAAATTGGAACAAGAGTAAAGGTTTATGTGTAGTTGATGTCTTCTTACATCGACTAGCCCTCGGTGACCAGCCTCTTGTTGTACTTCTCCAGGTTGCAATATGCTCCTCGCTTCTTCTTGAACACCCAATTGCACTTGAACACCTTGCATCCAGGTGGATGCTCAGTTAGCTCCCACATGTCGTTGTCCACCTGCGACTATATCTCATTCTGTACGGCTTGCATCCAATCAGGTGCAACCATGGCCTCCTTGTATGACGATGGTTTACTGCAATGTTCATTTGTTCTGGTTTCTGCAACGTTCTATAAATGACCGGAATTACCAAGCTTGTAGCGCATCATAAGAGGGTACCTGCGACCTGGTACTCGAGCGTTAGTGGGCGGTTGGTGCGGTGCTGCTTACACAATCAGTGCTGTTGGCGGTACTTTATCTCCCTCCTCTACTTCTGCTTATGAGGCTGTTGTATCTGCTGCATCTGACATGGGAGAATAGGGTGATTCTCCCATTGTCACAGTAGAGAAAGGATCAGGAGAGACTGGGTCAGGAAGGATATCTGCTCCTACTACCTCGTTAGCTGCTGGTTTTGCTGCCTCTTAGTAGATGATATTGGTGCCGATGTGTTTACTCTCGTTGAAGATAATATCCCTGGAGATGATGACGTGGCCTGTATCCCTCTTGTAGAGGCAATAGGCCTTGCTTGCCACGTCATAGCCTATCATCAACATCTGTGCGCTCTTCGTGTCCCACTTCTGCCTCTTCTTGTTCGGCACGTGCATGTGTGCCAAGCTGCCGAATGCGCGAAGATGACCCACGTTCGGCTTCTTGTTGAACCACGCCATGTACGGTGTCATCTCGTCCAGTGCCTTAGTTATCTTGTGATTCTTGATGTACACCGTAGTGCTTACTGTTTCCGTCAAAAACTCGTATGTCAGCTGAGCCGAGTGCAACATGGAGCGCGCCGACTCAACATTGGTGTAGTTGGCGCGTTCTGCTATACCGTTTTGCTACAGCGAGTATTGCGCAGTACGCTGTGTATTGATGCCAACTGCTGCAAGGTAGTCCTGGGATTCCTTGCTCAGGTACTCTCCATCACGGTCGTTGCGCAACGTTTTGATCTTCTTGCAAGTCTGGTTCTCCACCATTGCCTTGAACTCCTTGCACCTTTCAAAGCTCTTGTCCTTGGAGGAAAGGAAGTACATAGTAGTGTTATGGTTGAAATCATTAATAAAGGTGAGAAAAAACCTAGAGCCTCCAAAGCTCTGGGTCTACATCGGGCCACACAACTCTGTGTGGACCAGCTCCAGGACCTCCTTCGCACACTCACCTGCTCCGAAGAATGCCTCGCGATGCTACTTCTCCTCTAAACAGTCGATGCATAACTACTGCTCAAAGTTTGAGATGGTAGACACGTCATGCACCATCTGCTTTGTTTGAAGTTGCTGCAAGGCGCGGATGCGGATGTGACCGTAGCACGTATGCCAGATTTTGCCATTTATGGCGTGCACCACTGCTGCAAGACTCTGCTCGCGCGGGATCTGAGTCGCCCCGGACAGGCGGTACATATCGCCTTCCTTCACGGACCTGGCCTACTCCTCTCCAAGTTCCTTGTCGAGGATGTAGCCATAGTCATCGTCAAAGACGACTCGCCGTCTTGTGTTGGTGAGAGAGGACACTGAGAGAAGGTTGAACGTAGCATCAGGATACACGCTGTAGTCACACTCGTTGCGCTCAAACCCCATGCACTGCAATGCCATATCCAACTTCTGGTTCCAAGCACGCGACGCTTGCATGAGGCCGTAAAGCGACTTTTGCAGCTTGCAAACCAGGTGTTCCTGACCATCCATGACGAACCCCTCCGGTTGCTCCATATAGATCTCCTCCTACAAGTCACCATTCAAGAATGCCATCTTGATATCCATGTGATGAACGTCAAAGTCCTCAGCTACTGCATAAGAGAGGAGCGTGCGCATAGAGGCAAATTTTCCAAGAGGGGTAAAGGTTTCTGTGTAATTGATGCTCTCCTGCTGCAGGTAGCCCTTGGCGACCAGCTTTGCCTTGTACTTTTCCAGGTTGCAATCTGCTCCCCGCTTCTTCTTGAACACCCACTTGCACTTGATCACCTTGCATCTAGGTGGACGCTCAGTTTGCTCCCACGTACCGTTGTCCAGCTGCGACTGTATTTCTTGCTGCACGGCTTGCACCCAGTCCGCTGTATTAGGTGCAGCCATGGTCTCCTTGTATAACGCTGGCTCATCTGAATCTGCTGCAACTGCGACATTCATCTACTCTGGTTTCTGCAGCATCCAAAAATGACCGCGCTCACCAGGCTTGTAGTGCGCTTTAAGAGGATACCTACGACCTGGTGCTGGCACAACTGCTACTGCTAGTGGTGCGGCATCTTTTCCTCTACTTCTGCCGATGAGGCCGCTGTATCTACTGCATAAGACATGGGAGAATAGACTGGTTCTCCCATTGTCACAGTGGAGGAAGGATCAGGAGAGACTGGGTCAGGAAGGATATCTGCTCCCCCTGCCTCATCAGCTGCTGTATCTGCTGCCTCTTCACAGACAATGTTGGTGCCGATGATGTTGCTCTTGTTGAAGACGACATCTGTGGAGATGATGATGTGGCCTATATCCCTCTCGTAGAGACGATAGGCCTTGCTTGTCACGTCATAGCCAATCATCACTCTTCACGAGCAAGACTCTGCTTCTGCGGGATCTTGGTCGTGTCAACCGGCCTGAGGCAAACGGACTAGAAAACAGGGCCGACACAATAGCACCTGCCGTCCGCTCCTAGCATTTCAGCTAGGAGAAGATATCACCCTCAGGATCACAGTTCCACACTCAGCAGTTCCTAGGCAATCACTTGCTAGCAACTGTGTCCACTTAACACTTGGTCACTTTCGCGCGAGGTGCTAGTCAAAGACTAACTCCTAGGGCTTAGACCAACCAGTGTCTTCTTTATGCTGTTCCTTAGTTGGACAACTCTGTGAGGAGCATCTAACGCCAGATTGTGTAATTAGAATGAGGAATGAGCCTGGTACATATAGTCCTAGGCCTGGCTTCTAAGGTGTATGGGTAGTGACATTTTTGGGGAGGTCACTCCACACCACCTCACCAGTCCGCCAATAGGCGCATCCACTGACCGCCAAGTGGCGCACTCTCCTCATGCATGGAGAAATGTCTAAGAAACTTCCCCTGTGCCAGAAGGTCAAAAAACCTCCTGCGCACATCAAGGCTCAATCGCAGGACCTGTTGTCCCTAAGTCCAACATGCTATCCGTTGCGCTACACTTCTGGTGTCTCGCTTGCACTTGCACCACGAACAAGGTTTGGAGGACTTACTCCAAGGGAGCAATGCATGCCCAACCTGTCCGTCAATCCATAGCAGTGGCCATGGGGCATAGAAGAACAACAGGTCGCCCCCAACAGGCAATACATGTCACCTTTCTTCACCGACCTGGCCAACTCCTCTCCTGTTTCCTTATTGAGGATGTAGCCATAGTCGTCGTCAAAGACAACTCGTAGTCCTGTGTTGGTGAGAGAGGACACTGAGAGAAGATTGAACGCAGCATTAGGTACGTACAGCACGCCATGGAACACTCCCACTTCAATATCACGCGGGGTCTCCAACTACATCTCCACAATCCCAATCCCCTCAACATACACCACGCGGTCATCACCCAAAGCGATAGGATAGGGAGGGATGGATAGCAGCTGTGTAAACCACTCCTTGTGATGTGTCAGGCTCTTGGTACACCCTGAGTCGTTGTACCAAGCGAGATCCGCCTTCTCCACTTGTGACATGTCAGATTTTGCCATGAAGAGACGGTCACGCACCTCCTTGGCCATATTCATGTTGCCAAAGTGGGGCACACCAGCCTGGTTTTGCGACTACAGCTACTGCTACTGCTACTGCTGGTGACGCTCCTGTGACTGTTGCTGCTGTTGCTATGGAGATTACTGCTTTTGCTGCTGTTGCTGCTGCTGCTCTTTCTGGTCCCTCTTGAACTTTAAACACTCTTTCTTGTATTGCCCCTCTTTTTGGCAATAGTGACACTTAACCTTCTTCTTGCCTCTCTGCTGCCCAGACTGCTGCTGCTGCTGGTTACGTGAGCCCATGGCCATGAAAGCTGCTTAACTGCTGCGACTCCCGCCATTACGTTTTACTGGATTGCAATGTCATTCTACCTGCACCAGGTGTGTGCAGATGAAGTCCAGGTCGAGAGTCGGCTGGCACTCCAACGTCTCTCGCACCATGTCATAGCTCGTTGGGAATCCCCTCAGCAAGAGGCGGACGAAGAGCGTATCTTCGACAGGACTGCCGGCCGCTTTCAGCTGCTTTGCCAGCTTCTTTGCCCTGTCCAAGTACACCTCCATCCCTTGGCCACCCTGCATTTTCAATGCACTCATCTTCTCCTCCAGAAGCATGAGGAATGCAGGATCCTTATTCTCATACTTCTTGCACAACGTGTCCCATTCCTCTTTTGCAGTAGCCTTGTCACTCACGTACTAAAGATGCGGGTTGGAGATGGTATTGAAAGGCAGCCTGTAGGCCTGCCTGTCCTTCTTCCACTCCTCATATGCTGCCGCTGCAATTGTAGATGAACTTGCATCTGCTGCACCTTTCTATGGCGTCTTCCCTACCACCACCTCAGCTGCGGTGATGCCTTTTGCCTGTGGAGGCGGAGCGCGCTCGTTGCCGCTCACCACCTCGCACAAGTCCTTGTCCTCCAAAAGGAGGCGGGTAGGGATCTTGCAAAACGTGAAGTTGGCGCGTCCTTCCAGCCTCTCCAAGGGCTGAGCTGCACTGACCAGGCCTACTGCTGCCATTTTGTGCTTTGGTGATGCTCAACGCTGCCCTTGGGTGGCGGCGCTACCCTTGCTTCTGCTGCTGCTTCTGCCAGAAATATGTCTGATAGAAAATGGACTGTAGATGACAGTAGACTAAGAATTTGGAAAAACGGAGTCCACCACTGGAAACATCCGCTCAAAAACTTTCAGATTGACCCATAAAAGAGGCTCATCAACAGGGGATTTTGAAAGATATGCCCTCTTGAACATAGGATATGCTTCTGCTCCTACTCCAACTCAGACCAGCCAGTTTGTAAACGGCGTTTCTCCCAAACGAATGAATGGAATGCAAATATGTCTGCACCAATGAAAAGCTTAAGAAAAATACTACAATTTGCACGTGCCAAATTTTAAATTTGACAGAGAAACAAGAGAGTTATGGTCATCACAAGGCGACAGTCTTACTAATAGAGAAGAGTGTAGCCCTGACCGACCTCGGTGTGAGCATAGCTCTCAATCCGATTGTTGGATCTTCGCGACTTTGAACTCGTTTGAAAGCTTTTCTTGCGAACTTGACGATTCAGTGGTTGATCGTCAAATTTGGTCAAGTTTTCACCAAAATCCGTCACTCTCAAAGTGATGGCCTGTGCTGGCTGAATCTGGTAGAATCTGGCTCTAATACCAAATGTTGGATCTAGAGGAGAGAGGGAGTCTTGGAGCAGCGAGCATGTGGGACTGAAAGGGCATCACTTGTGTTGAAGAATGGTTATTCAATCACTCAAAATGATGGATTACATATAGAGCTAGAGGTTGGGCAAGTCAGCCCTCTCACAAGCCACACCACCTAAACATGGAGGCTAAGGCTCACACACTAGAGTCCACAATCTCACACAAGAGAGGAAATCAGCCTAGCAATCAGGCTAACAAGTCACACACGACCTAGAGAATGATCTCATGACACACTTCTAGTGGTCACATCACCCACAAACCCATGGAGAATCGCCATGTGTCCATGGCTAGGACACAAGGATCTCACCTCACCTAAAAAGTAAGGAGAGGTACCTTTATCCAACAAGTGGATTGAGAGGTTTGCTCAAAACGAGGTCAACGAGTGTTATACTCTTCTCTATGAGTAAGACTATCGCCCTGAAAAGACCATAACTCTCTGGTTTCTTTGTCAAATTTTAACCATAGTACATGTGAATTGTAGTATGTTTGTTAAGGTTTCCATTAGAGTAAAAGTATTTCAATTCCATTGATTTTTTGAGAGAAATGCCGTTTACAAGCTGGCTGATCTGAGTAGGAGTAGGAGCAGAAGCATTACCTGTTTTCAAGAGGGCGTATTGACCCTGTGTTATGGGTCGATCCAAAATGTTTTGAGCTGAATTTTATACTGTCTATTTTTAGTCAGACGGATTTTTGGCTGAAGCAACAACAGAAATAGGGATATCACCACCATCCAAGGGTAGCTTTGAACATCAAGAAGGCTAAAAATGGCAGTATTAGCCATTGCTAAAAATGGCAGTAGCAGCCTAGTCTTTGGAGAGGCAGGAGGGACATACTAATTGTACGTTTTGGAAGATCCGTACCTACCTTCTTTTGGAAGAGAGGGGCTTGTGAGAAGTGGTCAGTGGCGACTCTCAACCAGCCTTAGGTAGTGGATTAGAAAATAAGACCGACACAATGGTACTTGCTGTCTGCTCCCAGTATTGTAACTAGGAGGAGATATCACCCTCAGAATCACGGTTCTATACTGAGCAGTTCATAGGAATCACTTCCTTACACTATATCCTTAGCATCTAGTCACTTTTACGCGAAGAGCTAACCACTGGTGTTAGACTAACTAATGTTTTTCTTATATCTACCTCTGGTGGACAACTCTACGAGGAGTCTCAAAGGTAAGAACTATAATCAATGACAGGCAACTGGGAGGTTGTTATAGTCCTAGAGCCAGTCTCTAGCCTAGGCATATAATGGCTCCTTGAATGAGTAAATTTGGGGGCAGTCTGGATTGCATCATCCCCCTTGCCTACATGGCGCTCTTTGTGACTGCCAAGTGGCACCAACCACCAGGAAGGAACTTGGAATTTTCTAAGATGTCTCTTAGAACCTCCCTATCCCCCTTTTGGTCACAAAGAAAATTAGTCTAGATACTATCTCTGGAACGTCTAAGCCAGGAGTTGTCCTAGGTAGTATTTGCTGGCTATACTATCCAGTTTAGACCAAGAGACTTGCTCCAAAGGAGCACTGCATACCTTGTCTATCTGGAAAAGACTGGGAGCTTACTCCAAGGGAGGTGTGCATGCCTAGTCTGTCCTGTGCGTGTCAAAATCTCAGTTATGGACAAGGGGTATATTGTTGGAAAGGGAGCCATCCAGCTCAATTTCAGGTCCACAAGAGCAAGTTCCAGGAAGGTACCAGATGCCTGCTCTGATTGCCAATCCGACTTCACCATTGGAAAGATCATGTGGCAAAATGTCTACGGTCCAAGTTTGAGGCCGATCCAACGGTCGGATTGGGAGATATGAATTTTCGAAGTTTCGGGGGTCATGGACCGTCGGTGTATGGGTGGGCATGGGTGATGGCTCCATGCCTTAGCCTGAGAAAAGAAAAAGGCAAGAGGTCCAGGGTCAAGACCTGATGGGAGAAATATCCAAAAAGGTCCTTGGTCTTAGGATTGCCTTGTCAGAGTGTGCTGACTAGGATAAAGGTACCTCTCCTTACTTTTTAGGTGAGGTGAGATCCTTGTGTGCTAGCCATGGACACATGGCGATTCTCCATGGGTTTGTGGGTTATGTGACCACTAGGAGTGTGCCATGAGAGCATTCTCTAGCTCTCTAGGTCGTGTGTGAGTGNGTGGCAAAATGTCTACGGTCCAAGTTTGAGGCCGATCCAACGGTCGGATTGGGAGATATGAATTTTCGAAGTTTCGGGGGTCATGGACCGTCGATGTCTCGGTGGGCATAGGTGATGGCTCCATGCCTTAGCCTGAGAAAAGAAAAAGGCAAGAGGTCCAGGGTCAATACCTGATGGGAGAAATATCCAAAAAGGTCCTTGGTCTTAGGATTGCCTTGTCAGAGTGTGCTGACTAGGATAAAGGTACCTCTCCTTACTTTTTAGGTGAGGTGAGATCCTTGTGTGCTAGCCATGGACACATGGCGATTCTCCATGGGTTTGTGGGTTATGTGACCACTAGGAGTATGCCATGAGAGCATTCTCCAGCTCTCTAGGTCGTGTGTGAGTGGTCAGCCTGATTGCTAGGCTGATTTCCTCCCTTGTGTGAGATTATGGATTCTAGTGTGTGAGCCTTAGCCTCCATGGCTAAGTGGTGTGGCTTGTGAGAGAGCTGACTTGCCCAAGCTCTAGCTCTATATGTACTCCATCATTTTGAGTGATTGAACAACCATTCTTCAGCACAAGTGATGCCCTTCCAATCACACATGCTTGCTGCTCCAAGGCTCCCTCTCTCCTCCACTTCCAACATTTGGTATCAGAGCCAAGTTCTGCCACTTTTAGCCAGCACAGGCCGTCACTTTGAGAGTGACGGGTTGGGGTCAAACCTTCACCAAATTTGACGATCGACCACTGGATCTTCAATTTCAGAACACAAGCTTTCAAACGAGCTCAACATCTCAAAGATCCAACGGTCGGATTGAGAGTTATGCTCAAAACGAGGTCGGCCAGGGCTACACTCTTCTCTATGAGTAAGACTGTCGCCTTGTGATGACCATAACTCTCTCGTTTCTTTGTCAAATTTAAAAAGTGGCACATGCGAATTGTAGTATTTTTCCTAAGCTTTCCATTGAAGCAAAAATATTTGCATTCCATCGATTTGTTTGGGAGAAACGCCGTTTACAAGCTGGCTGGCCTGAGTTGGAGTAGGAGAAGAAGCATACCCTGTTTTCAAGAGGGCATATCTTTTGAAATCCCCTGTTGATGACCCTGTTTTATGGATCGATCTGAAAGGTTTTGAGCTGAATTTTCCAGTGGTGGGCTCCGTTTTTTAAAATTCCCAGTCTGCTGGTATCTACAGTCCATTTTCTGTCAGACAGATTTCTGGCAGAAGCAGCAGCAGAAGCAGGGGTAGCACCGCCATCCAAGGGCAGCGCTGAGCATCACCAAGGCTCAAAATGGCAGCAGCTGGCGTTGTGACAGCAGCCCAGCCTTTGGAGAGGCTGGAGGGACGCGCCAACTTCACGTTTTGGAAGATCCGTACCCGCCTCCTTTTGGAGGAGAGGGGCTTGTGGGAGGTGGTGAGCGGCGACGAGCCGGCTCCAGTTCCACAGGCAAAAGGCATGACCGCAGCGCAGGTGGTGGCGGAGAAGACGCCGCAAAAGGGTGCATCTGATGCGGGTTCTTCTGCAGCTGTACCAGCGACGTATGAGGAGTGGAAGAAGAAGGACAGGCAGGCCTATAGGTTGCTTGTCAACACCATCTCCAACCCGCATCTTCAGTACGTGAGTGACAAGGCTACTGCAAAGGAGGGGTGGGACACATTGTGCAAGAAGTATGAGAGCAAGGATCCTGCATTCCTCATGCTTTTGGAGGAAAAGATGATGGCGCTGAAAATGCAGGGTGGTGAAGGGATGGAGGCGTATCTGGACAGGGCCAAGGAGCTGGCAAAGCAGCTGCGAGCAGCCGGCAACCCTGTGGAAGAGACGCGCTTCATCCTCCTCTTCCTGAGGGGACTCCCAACCAGCTACGACACGGTGCGAGAGACGCTGGAGTGCCAGCCAACTCTCGACCTCGACTTCATCTGCACACACCTGGTGTAGGTGGAATTTCGTCGCAATGCAGCAAAGCGCAATGGCGGCAGCAACAGTGAAGCAACTTTCATGGCGATGGGCTCACGCAACCAGCAGCAGTAGCAGTCCGGGCAGCAGAGAGGCAAGAAGAAGGGCAAGTGCCATTATTGCCAGAAAGAGGGGCACTACAAGAAAGAGTGCTTCAAGTTCAAGAGGGACCAGAAGGAGCAGCAGCAGCAGCAGCAAAAGCAGCAATCTCCACAGCGACAGCAGCAGCAGTCACAGCAACGTCAGCAGCACCAGCAGCAGCAGCAGAACCAGACCGGCATGCGCCATTTTGGCAACATGAACGAGGCCAAGGAGGTGCGCGACCGCCTCTTCATGGCGAAGTCTGACATGTCGCAGAAGGAGAAGGCGGACCTGGCGTGGTACAAAGACTCTGGGTGTACCAAGAGTCTGACGCACCACAAGGAGTGGTTTACGCAGTTGCTGTCCATCCCTCCCCGTCCTATCGTTTTGGGTGATGATCGGGTGGTGTTGCTGAAGGGATTGGGATTGTGGAGATATGGTTGGAGACCCCGCGTGGCATTGAAGTGGGAGTGTTCCATGGCGTGCTGTACGTACCTGATGCTGCGTTCAACCTTCTCTTAGTGTCCTCTCTCACAAACACAGGACTGCGCGTCGTTTTTGACGATGATTACGGCTACATCCTCGACAAGGAAACAGGAGAGGAGTTGGCCAAGTCGGTGAAGGAGGGCGACATGTACCGCCTGCTGGGGGCGACCAAGATCCCGCGTGAGCAGAGTCTTGTAGCAGTGGTGCAGGCGACAGATGGCGAGATCTGGCATGCACGCTACGGCCACATCGGCATGCACGCCTTACAACAGCTTCAAGCAAAGCAGATGGTGCGTGACCTACCTATCATCTCTAACTTTGAGCAGCAGTTATGCATTGGCTGTTTGGAGGGGAAGCAGCACCGCGAGGCGTTCTCTGGAGTAGGGGAGCGTGCAAAAGGGGTGTTGGAGCTGGTCCACATGGACTTGTGCGGACCGATACAGACCCATTGCTTTGGAGGCTCTAGGTATTTTCCCACCTTCATTGATGATTTCAGCCGTTACACTGCTGTGTACTTCCTTTCCTCCAAGGACCAGTGCTTTGACAGGTTCAAGGAGTTCAAGGCCATGATGGAGAACCAGACCGGCAAGAAGATCAAGGCGCTGCGCAGCGATCGCGGTGAAGAATACCTAAGCAAGGAGTTCCATGACTACCTCGCAGCAGCTGGCATCAAGGCGCAGCGTAGCGCGCCGTACTCGCCGCAGCAGAACGGCGTAGCAGAACGCGCCAACCGTACGATTGTGGAGTCGGCGCGCTCCATGCTGCACGCGGCTCGGCTGACCTACGACTTCTGGGCTGAAGCTGTGAGCACTGCGGTCTACATCAAGAACCGTTGTCCAACTAAGGCACTGGAGCAGATGACGCCGTACGAGGCGTGGTTCGGCAAGAAGCCGAGCGTGGGTCATCTTCGCGCGTTTGGCAGTATGGCGCACATGCACGTGCCAAAGGAGAAGCGGCAAAAATGGGACGCGAAGAGTGCGCAGATGCTGATGATTGGCTACGACGTGGCAAGCAAGGCGTATCGCCTCTACGAGAGGGATACAGGCCACGTCATCA
>SZWC01001372.1:36937-74733 GCA_023375785.1 Penium margaritaceum
GTCATCTTCGAGCATTTAGCAGTCTGGCGCACATGCACGTGCCCAAGGAGAAGCGGCAGAAATGGGATGCAAAGAGTGCACAGATGCTGATGATTGGCTACGACGTGGCAAGCAAGGCCTATCGCCTCTACGAGAGGGATACAGGCCACGTCATCATCTCCAGGGATGTCGTCTTCAACGAGACAACGTCATCGGCACCAACATTGTCTATGAAGAGGCAGCAGAACCAGCAGCTGACGAGACAGTAGGAGCAGAAATCCTTCGTGACCCAGTCTCTCCCGATCATTCCTCTACTGTGACAGTGGGAGAATCACTCTACTCTCCTATGTCTGATGCAGCAGATACAGCAGCCACACCAGCAAAAGAAGAGGAGGGAGATGTAGCACCACCATCTGCAGCAGTTGTGCCAGTAGCACTGCGCCAGCCGCCCGCTAATGCTCCAACACCAGGTCGCAGGTACCCTCTTAGAGTGCGTTACAAGCCTGGTGAGCGCGGCCATTTCTGGATGCTGCAGAAACCAGAACAGATGAATGTCGCAGTTGCAGCAGATTCAGATGAGCCAACGTCATACAAGGAGGCCATGGTTGTACCGGATACAGCAGATTGGGCGCAAGCCGTACAGTAGGAGATACAGTCGCAACTGGACAATGGCACGTGGGAGCTGACTGAGCGTCCACCAGGACGTAAGGTAATCAAGTGCAAGTGGGTGTTCAAGAAGAAGCGGGGAGCAGATGGTAACCTGGAAAAGAACAAGGCGAGGCTGTGCGCCAAGGGCTACTCGGAGCAGGAGGGCATCGACTACACAGAAACTTTTGCCCCTGTTGCAAAGTTTGCCTCTGTGTGCACGCTCCTCTCTTATGCAGCAGCTGAGGATTTCGAGCTTCACCACATGGATGTCAAGACAGCATTCTTGAATGGTGACTTGGAGGAGGAGATCTACATGGAGCAGCCGGAGGTGTTCGTCATGGATGGCCAGGAGCACCTGGTTTGCAAGCTGCAGAAGTTGCTGTACGGCCTCAAGCAAGCGTCGCCTGCTTGGAACCAGAAGTTGGATGCGGCGTTACAGTGCATGGGGTTTGAGTGCAGGGAGTGTGACTAAAGCGTGTATCGCTGGCAGCATGAGCATGAGATTCTCATCATCATTGTGTATGTGGATGACATGCTCCTCCTTTCCAACAGCATGTCTGCACTACAGGAGTTCAAGGAGGCCATGCAGGAGTGTTTCCAGATGTCTGATCTCGGGGAGGTATCATACTTCCTCGGCATCATGATCATGCGTGACCGCAAATCACGCTCTCTCTCGCTACTGCAGAGTCGCTACATCAAGGATGTCCTGCAACGGTTCGGCATGGCAGAGGCCAAACCCATCGGCACGCCGCTAGAGACGCGGCAGTACCTCGTGAGCTTCAGTGGAGAAGCAGATGCAGCTGAACGGCAGAAGTACCAGAGCGCCGTTGGCAGTCTTATGTACCTGATGGTGGCAACCAGGCCTGACCTCCCATAGGTTGTGAGCGCTGTGAGCCAGCACATGGCTAATCCCGGACCGGAGCACCAGAAGGCAGTGAAGCGGATCTTCCGCTACCTTGTTGGAACCATCAACGTTGGCATCACCTACAACGGCAACGACAACAGCATCATCGGCTACACAGATGCAGATTGGGCTTCAAATCCTGAGACCCACAAATCCATCTCTGGACATGTGTTTCACATGAATGGAGGTGCCATGAGCTGGTGCAGCAAGTGACAAGTGGTCGTGGCCACCTCGAGCACAGAAGCTGAGTACGTCTCTCTCAGCTTTGGAGCCAAGGAAGCAGTTTGGCTCTAGTGTCTCATGGCGGAGATGAGTGGAAGTGTAGCAGTTCCAGTACCTGTGCGCGTCGACAACCAGAGCGCAATCGTTCTCGCCAAGAATCCTGAGCACCATGTACGCACCAAGCACATTGATTTTGCATATCACTTCATCAGGCACATGGTGCAGAGGGTGCTATCAAACTAGAGTTTACTCCAAACAGCAGGCAGGTCGCTGATTTCTGCACTAAGCCAGTGACCCGTGAGAAGCAGCAGTTCTGCATGAAGGCATGTGGACTCTGTCCACTCTGACTGCGGCAAAGTGGGAGATTGTTGGGAAAGGAGCCGTCCGGCTCAGTTTCAGGTCTACAGGAGCAAGTTCCAGGAAAGTTCCAGATGCCTGCTCCAATTGTCGATCCGTCTTCACCATTGGAAAGATCAGGTGGAAAATTATCTACAGTCCAAGTTTCAGGCCAATCCAACGGTCGGATTGGGAGATATGAATTTTCGAAGTTTCAGGGGTCATGGACCGCCGATGTCTGGGTGGCCATGGGCGATGGCTCCATGCCTTAGCCTGAGAAAAGAAAAAGGCAAGAGGTCCAGGGTCAAGACCTGATGGGAGAAATATCCAAAAAGGTCCTTGGTCTTAGGATTGCCTTGTCAGAGTGTGCTGACTAGGATAAAGGTACCTCTCCTTACTTTTTAGGTGAGGTGAGATCCTTGTGTGCTAGCCATGGACACATGGCGATTCTCCATGGGTTTGTGGGTNCTGCTCCGATCGCCAATCCGACTTCAACATTGGAAAGATCATGTGGCAAAATGTCTACGGTCCAAGTTTGAGGCCGATCCAACGGTCGGATTGGGAGATATGAATTTTCGAAGTTTCAGGGGTCATGGACCGCCGATGTCTGGGTGGCCATGGGCGATGGCTCCATGCCTTAGCCTGAGAAAAGAAAAAGGCAAGAGGTTCAGGGTCAAGACCTGATGGGAGAAATATCCAAAAAGGTCCTTGGTCTTAGGATTGCCTTGTCAGAGTGTGTTGACTAGGATAAAGGTACCTCTCCTTACTTTTTAGGTGAGGTGAGATCCTTTTGTGCTAGCCATGGACACATGGCGATTCTCCATGGGTTTGTGGGTGATGTGACCACTTGGAGTGTGCCATGAGAGCATTCTCTAGCTCTCTAGGTCGTGTATGACTGGTCAGCCTGATTGTTGGGCTGATTTCCTCCCTTGTGTGAGATTGTGGACTCTAGTGTGTGAGCCTTAGCCTCCATGGCTAAGTGGTGTGGCTTGTGAGAGGGCTCACTTGCCCAAGCTCTGGCTCTATATCTACTCCATCATTTTGAGTGATTTAACAACCATTCTTCAGCACAAGTGATGCCCTTTCAGTCCCATATGCTCGCTGCTCCAAGGCTCCCTCACTCCTCCAGATCCAACACAAATGAGGGATATACAGCGGTTGAAGATCCCAAGTCTTTAAAGCCTTATATAGCACCAGAGGCTGTCACCATGGCAGCCAACTCCACCAACAACACAGATGCTGAGCTCTGGCACAGGCGGTTTGACCATATGGTTGACAGCACGAAGTGGTTCATGGGATGCAAGACCAAGGATGAGGGAAAGTACAAGAAGCTGTGTGAGCGATACCTCCAAGGCAAGGCAAAGAGAATGCCCTTTGAGCGTAATGGACAATGTGTGGTAGCAATCTTGTACCTAATTCACTTTGATGTGTGCAGATGATTCTGTACTCCTTTGAACAAAGACAGTAAGTATGTCTTGATGTTCATTGATGACCACAATCACAAGAGATGGATCAACTTCCTCAAGACAAAGGGAGAGGTCAAGGAGAAGCTGCAAGAATTTATCGTGATGGTAGAGCGGCAGACTACCAAGAAGGTCAAGGTACCGCGTACGGATAACGGTGGTGAGTACGAGGCATGCAAAGGCTAGTTGAGCCAGCACAGCATCAACCACCAGAACACTACCCCTTACACCTCCCGAATAATGGCATTGCCGAGCAAATGAACCAGACTATCCTTGACATGACACAAAGCATGATCATCGATACCAGACTCTAACCTCGCTTCTGAACTGAAGCTGCAAGAACTACTTCCTATCTTGTGAATCTCACTCCGGCAGCAGCGCTTGGAAGGCGTGGTAAGAAGCAGCTCAGGATGCCACATGAGGCTTGGTTAGAGAAGAAGCCAGACGCCTCACACTTGACCTATACTGCTAGGACAAAGGTCCATGCAGGAGAAGGAAGTGACAAGCTGGATGCACGCACTCGCAAGTGTGTAATGGTCGGATACGCCACTACACACAAGGCGTACAGGCTGTGGTACCAAGCGACTGGAAAGCTCATCAGAAACCGAGATCTCGAGTTTCAAGAAAGGACCCTCGGCAAGGGAGAGTCGCTAGATCCTGTCCATACTCCCCAATCAGGAGAGTGGATTGTGTTACTCGAGTCAGGTGATCAGGCACCTGAGAAGATGGTGCCAATGAAGGATGGTGCTGTAGGGAGAGTGGTTATGCTGGCTGAGACAACAACGGACTCTGATATTGAGTTTGAGTCGTCCGAGGCCTTTGAGTCAAACTCTGAGGCCGGTGGCTCTTCCTCAAATAACGGATCAGTGGCAGTGTAGGAGCAACAGAAGTAACTAAGCCTTGAAGTACTACCAGTAATACACCGGCGTAGTACACGCCAGAAGAAACCTCAATGCAGAGAATGCAGAATGGACCGGACTCAGTTGGTCATGCTTGGCTCAGGGAGAGCCTGTGACCATAAAAGAGGCTATGAACATGCCAGATGCAGCCAATTGGAAGGAGGCAGTGGATAGCGAACTCGTATCCATTGAAGAGAACGAAACATGGGTCTTCGTGGACATGCCCTCAAACGCGCATATGGTAGGATCAAAGTCGGTACTCCGGAAAAAGTTGAAGCAGGCTGGTACTATCGACAAGTACAAGACAAGAGCTGTGGCGAAGGAGTTTTCTAGTGTACAAGCTTAGAGTACGAGGAGACCTTTGTGCCGGCCATCACCTTTGCCTCCATCAGATCGATGTTGGATATCACCGCTATAAAAGATCTGGAGCTCCACGAGATGGACATCAACTTAGTTTTTCTCTGCGGGAAGCTAGACAGAGAAGTGCTGATGGAAGTGTCCGAGGGAGTGAAAGCTCCAGAGAATAAGGTTTGCAAACTGGTCAAAGCACTCTACGGGCTGAAACAGGCCCCAAGGATGTGGTACAAGGAGATGGACGGCTTCATAGCCGGGCTCACCTTCATGCACTGCCAGAACGACCCTAGAGTCCATGTGCAGGAGGATGAGCAAGGCTTGATGCTGGTTGTACTGTACGTGGATGACCTGATTATCTGTTGAATAACATGAAGAGAGATCTCAACAACAGGTTCAAGATGAAGGACATGGATCTGCTTGAGTTTTACCTTGGGATAGTCGTCCACCGCAATTGAGTAGCAGGCACTATCGAGCTGAACCAGACCGAATACATCATGGAGGTCCACAAGCACTACAACATGGAGGACTGTAAGCCCATCAGTATACCCATGATAACAGACATCAGGCTCTCCTCCTCCATGAGCCCCAACATGGAAGTAGAATGGCGTGAGATGGAGAACATTCCCTACCAGTCTGTTGTTGGCAGCCTCATGTATACCATGGTGGGAAAACGCTCTGACATTTACTATGCTGTAGGACAAGTGAGCAGGTTTGTGGCCAATCCAGGGAGACAACTTTGACAAGCAGTCAAGCGCATCATGCGCTATTTACAAAAGACACGACACATGGGACCTCTAGTTTGGAGGCCAAGAGGGACTTCATGTCATTGATTCTTCCTCCCCAGTCGACATTAGTGTCGACTGGGGAGGAAGAATCAATGACATGATCTCCAGTTTGGAGGCCAAGAGGGATCTGACCTGTTGCGGCTGTTGTACTACACTGATGTCGACTGGGGAGGAAGAATCAATGACATGAAGTCCACCTCGGGCTGTGTGTGCCTCTTGAACAGTGATGTAATCTCTTTGGCAAGCATAAAGTAAGACGGTATCTCCCTCCGTACCGTTGAGGCAAAGTACATCGCTTTGTTAGAAGCATACAAGGAGACACAGTAGCTACAAAATTTTCTTACCGAGATGAAAGTGCCACAAAGGGAAGCAACAGAGGTCGGCATCGACAACAAGAATGCCATGAAAACGACATAGGATGATGTCATTTCCTGGCGGACCAGTACATCAACATCAGGTACCACTACTCATGCGACCTAGTTGCAAAGGAGATCGTGGACCTGGAATACGTGGAGACCAAGAAGATGCTCATAGATGGTATGACAAAGGTGCTTGACAGCAAATTACACTCTGTAGGTACTTGAGGAATCGGTATGCTTAATGCAGCCGACGAAGACTGAGGCCAAGACTGCTGAAGAGAGGAGATATCTCATGCCTTATGGACAGAGGTACAAGGGAAAGTTTGTTGACCTGATATACTCCTTGTCCATAGCTGACATTTAGATAAGCACAGGATGGACTCGGCATGCACCGCTCCCTTGGAGTAACTCCCCTAAGTCTGGTCTGAATAGAGAAGGCATGCACTGCTCCTTTGGAGCGTGTCCCCTTGGTCTAAACTGGATAGTATAGCCAGAAAACACCACCTAGGACAATTCCTTGTGACTTAGACGTTCGAGAATTCGTCTTTGGAGCAAGAGATCACTAGGTCAAATCCCAGTCCAGTGACTAATTTTCTTTGTTACCAAAAGGGGGACATGAAGGTTCTAAGAGACATCTTAGAACATTCCAAGGTCCTTCCTGGTGGCTGGTGCCACTTGGCGATCACAGGGAGTGCCATGTAGTCAAGGGGGATGATGCAATCCAGATTGCCCCAAAAGTGGTTCATCCAAAGAGCCATTGCGTACCTAGGATAGAGGCTGGCTCTAGGACTATAAGAACCTGTCGGTTGCCTGACATTGAGTACAATTCTTACCTTTGAGACTCCTCACACAGTTGTCCACTGGAGACAGACACTAAAGAAGCATTAGTTGGTCTAAGCCCCAGGAGTTAGCTCCTCATGCGAAGGTGACATAGTGTGCTAAGGACAGTGCTAGTACTAAGGACATACTGTAAGGAAATGATTATGAACTGCTCAGTATGGAACCTTGGCTTTGAGGATGATATCACCTCTTGGTTGCAATACCAAGAGCGGTCGGCGAGAACCATTGTATCAAAACCCATTTTCTAGACCGTCACATTAGGCAGGTTCACACAACTAATGTTTTTTAGTGACTACCTCTGGTAGACAACTCTCTGAGGAATCTCAAAGGTAAGAACTGTAATCAATGACAGGCAACTGACATTTTCTTATAACCTAGAGCCAGTCTCTAGTCTAGGCATGCAATGGACCCTTGAATAAGTCACTTGAGGAGCAGTCTGTATTGCATCATCCTCCTTCCTTACATGGCACTCCTTGTGACCGCCAAGTGGCACCAACCACCACGAAGGACCTTGGAATGTTCTAAGATGTCTCTTAGAACCTTTTTGTCATTGAAAGTGGAGAGAAGGAGCCTTGGAGTAGTGAGTATGTGGAACTAAAAGGATATCAGTTGTGCTGAAGAATGGCTATTGAATCACTCAAAATGATGCAGTACATGTAGAGCTAGAGCTTGGACAAGTCAGCCCTCTCACAAGCCACACCACTTGGCCATGGAGGCTAAGGCTCACACACTAGAGTCCATAATCACACATAAGAAGGGAAATCAGCCTAGCAATCAGGCTAATCATTCACACACGACCTAGAGAACTAGAAATGCTCCGATGGCATACTCCTAGTGGTCACATAACCCACAATCCCATGGAGAATTGCCATGTGTCCATGGCTAGCACACAAGGATATCATGGTCACCTAGACACCGGCGGTCCATGATCCCAAAAACTTCAGAAATTCATAATTCTCAATCTAATTATTCGATCGGCCTGAAACTTGGACCATAGACATTTTGCCACCTCATTTATCTAATGGTGAATTCGGATTGACGATCAGACCAGACATCTTG
This sequence comes from Penium margaritaceum, assembly GCA_023375785.1. Lineage (NCBI taxonomy): Eukaryota > Viridiplantae > Streptophyta > Zygnematophyceae > Desmidiales > Peniaceae > Penium > Penium margaritaceum. The sequence continues at coordinate 44,786 of SZWC01001372.1, forward strand.
TAGTTTCCTAGAACTTGCTCCTATGGACCTGAAACTCAGTCAAATGGGTCCTTCCCCAACAATTTCCCACTTTGCCGTAGTCAGAGTGAGCTGAGTCCACATGCCTTCATGAAGAACTGCTGTTTCTCACAGGTCACAGGCTTGTTACAAAAATCAGTGACCTGCTTGCTGGTTGGAGTAAATTCCAGCTTGATAGCACCTTCCTACACCATGTGCCTGATGAAGTATGCAATGTCAATGTGCTTGGTGCGTACATGGTGCTCAGAATTCTTGGCGAATGTAATTGCGCTCTGGTTGTCAACGAGCACAGGAACTGGAATTACTGCTTTCCTACTCATCACTACCATGAGACGCTGAAGCCAAACTACTTCTTTTGCTCCAAAACTAAGAGAGACGTACTCAGCTTCTGTGCTGGTAGCCACGACCAGCTGCCGCTTGCTGCACCAGCTAATGGTCCTGCCATTCATTAGGAACACATGTCCAGAGATGGACTTGTTGTCCTCAGAGTTTGAAGTCCAATTTGCGTCTGTGAAGCCGATGATGCTATTTGGTACACGAGACTGCGAACGTCAGTTTGGTACTTTTGCCGTTCAGTTGCATCTACTTCTCCACTGAAGCTGACAAGGTACTGCCGCGTCCCAAGTGGCGTACCGATGGGTTTTGCCTCTGCCATGCCGAATCGGTGCAGAACGTCCTTGATGTAGCGACTCTGCTATAGCGAGAGAGAGCGTGACTTGCAGTCACGTGTGGTTTGGATGCCTAGGAAGTATGATGCCTCTCCAAGATCAGACATCTGGAAGCGCTCGTGCATGGCCTCTTTGAACTCCTGTAGTGCAGACAGGTTGTTGGAAAGGACAAGCATGTCATCCACATAGACAATGATGATGAGCATCTTATGCTCATGCTGCCAGTGACATACGCTATAGTCACACTCGTTGTACTCAAACCCCATGCACTGTAGCATCGCATCCAATTTCTGGTTCCAAGCACGCGATGCTTGCTTGAGGCCGTAGAGCGACTTATGCAGCTTGTAAACCAGTGCTCCTGGCCATCCATGACAAATCCCTCTGGATCTTTCATTTAGATTTCCTCCTCCAAGTCACCATTCAAGAATATCATCTTGACATCCATGTGGTGAATCTCGAAGTCCTCAGCTGCTGCATAAGAAAGGAGCGTGTACACAGAGGCAAAAGAGTAAAGGTTTCTGTGTAGTTTATGCATTCTTGGATTGAGTAGCCCTTGGCGACCAGCCTTTTGTTGTACTTCTCCAGGTTGCCATATGCTCCTCGCTTCTTCTTGAACACCCAGTTGTACTTGATCACCTTGCATCCAGGTGGATGCTCAGTTAGCTCCCACATGTCGTTGTCCAGGTGCGACAGTATCTCATTCGGTACGGCTTGCCTCCAATCTGCTGTATCTGATGCAACCATGGCCTCCTTGTATGAGGATGGCTTATTGTAACGTTCATTTTTTCTGGTTTATGCAGTATCTAGAAATGGACGCAATCACCAAGCTTGTAGCGCATCCTAAGAGGGTACCTGCGACCTGGTACTGGAGCGTTAGTAGGCGGGTGATGCGGTGCTGCTTGCACAATCGGTGTTGTTGGTAGTGCTTTATCTCCCTCTACTTCTGCTGATGAGGCTGTTGTATGTGCTCCATCTTACATGGGAGAGTAAGGTGATTCTCCCACTGTCACAGTAGAGGAAGGATCAGGAGAGACTGGGTCAGGAAGGATATCTGCTCCCACTACCTCGTTAGCTGCTTGTTTTGCTGCCTCTTCGCAGATGATGTTGGTGCCGATGACACTACTCTCGTTGAAGATGACATCCCTGGAGATGATGACATAGCATGCATCCCTCTTGTAGAGGCGATAGTCCTTGCTTGCCACGTCATAGCCTATCATCAGCATTTGTGCGCTCTTCGCGTCCCACTTCTGCCGCTTCTTGTTTAGCACGTGCATGTGTGCCAAGCTGCCACATGTGCGAAGATGACCCACGTTTGGCTTCTTGCCGAACCACGCCTCGTATGGTGTCATCTCCTCAAGTGCCTTAGTTGTTTTGCGGTTCTTGATGTACACTATACTGCTTACTGTTTCGGTCCAAAACTCGTATGTGAGGTGAGCGGCGTGTAGCATGGAGCGCGCCGACTCAACATTGGTGTGGCTGGCGCGTTCTGCTACACCGTTTTCCTACAACGAGTATGGCGCGGTACGCTATGTATTGATGCCAACTGCTGCAAGGTAGTCCTAGAACTCCGTGCTCAGGTAGTCTCCATCGCGGTCGTTGCGCAACGCCTTGATCTTCTTACCAGTCTGGTTCTCCACCATTGCCTTGAATTCCTTGCACCTTTCAAAGCACTCATCTTTGGAGGAAAGGAGGTAAATAGTAGTGTAATGGTTAAAATCATCAATAAAGGTGAGAAAATACCTAGAGCCTCCAAAGCTCTGGGTCTGCCCCGGGCCATACAAGTCTGTGTGGACCAGCTCTTCGACCTCATTTGTACACTCCCCTGCTCCGGAGAATGCCTTGCGATGCTACTTCTCCTCTAAACAGCTGATGCACAACTTAAAGTTTGAGATTGTAGACAAGTCATGCACCATCTGCTTTGTTTGAAGTTGCTGCAAGGCGCGCATGCCGATGTGACCGTAGCACATATGCCAAATTTTTCCATTTGTGGCCTGTACCACTACTGCAAGACTCTGCTCGCGCGGGATCTTAGTTGCCCCCAATAGGCGATACACGACGCCTTCCTTCACAGACCTGGCCAACTCCTCTCCTGGTTCCTTGTCGAGGATGTAGTCATTGTCATCGTCAAAGATGACTCGCCGTCTTGTGTTGGTGAGAGAGGACATTGAGAGAAGGTTGAACGGAGCATCAAGTACACATAGCACGCCATGGAACACTCTCACTTCAATGCTACGCGAGGTCTCCAACTACATCTCCATAATCCCAATCCCTTTAGCATACAATACCCAATCATCATCCAAAGCAATCGGTCGGGAGGGAATGGAGGGCAGTTACGTAAACTACTACTTGTGATGCATCAGACTCTTGGTACATCTTGAGTCCTTGTACCATGCTAGATCTGCCTTCTCCTTCTGTGACATGTCAGACTTTGCCATGAAGAGGCAGTCGCGCACCTCCTTGACCACGTTCATATTGCCAACCTGGCACATGCCGGTCTGGTTCTGCTGCTACTGCTGCTGACGTTGCTCTAACTGCTGCTGTTGCTGCTGTGGAGATTGTTACTTGTGCTACTGCTTTTGCTTCTGGTCCCTCTTGAACTTGAAGCACTCTTTCTTGTAGTACACCTCTTTCTGCAAATAGTGGCACTTGCCTTTCTTCTTGCCTCTCTGCTTCCCAGACTACTGCTACTGCTGGTTACGTGACCTTGCAATCACAAATGCTGCTTCACTGATGCCGTTGCCATTGCGCTTTGCTACACTACAACACAGTTCTAATTATTCCAGGTGCGTGCAGATGAAGTCCAGGTCGAGTGTCGGCTGGCACTTCAATGTCTCTTACACCGTGTCATAGCTCGCTGGGAGTCTCCTCAGCAAGAGGAGGATGAAGCACATCTCTTCCACTGGGTTGCCGGCCACTTTTAGCTGCTTTGCAAGCTCCTTTGTCCTATCCAAGTACGCCTCCATCCCTTCGCCACCATGCATTTTCAATGCCATTATCTTCTCCTCTAAAAGCATGAGAAATGCAAGATCCGTACTCTCATACTTCTTGCACAACGTGTCCCACCCCTCTTTTGCAGTAGCCTTGGTTGGTCACTATGCATTGAAGCCACATTGTGCTGCAATTGTAGATGAACTTGCATGTGTTGCACCTTTCTATGGCGTCTTCCCCGCCACCACCTACACTGCGGTGATGCCTTTTGCCTGTGGAGGTGGAGCGCGGTCGTCACCGCTCACCACCTCCCACAAGTCTCTCTCCTCCAAAAGGAGGCGGGTATGGATTCTCTTAAATGTGAAGTTGGCGCCTCCTTTGAGCCTCTTTCAGGGGTGGGCTGCTGTGAACACGGCTGCTGCTGCCATTTTGAGCTTTGGTAATACTCGACGCTGTCCTCGGGTGGCGGCACTACCCCTACTTCTACTGCTTCTGCTAGAAATCTGTCTGACAGAAAATTGACTATAGATGCCAGAAGACAGGGAAGTGGAAAAAACTGAGATCACCATTGGAAATTTCAGGTCAAAACCGTTCACATCGACCCATAAAACAGGGTCATCAACCGGGGATGTTAAAAGATATGCCCTCTTGAAAACAGGGTATGCTTCTGCTCCTACTCCAACTCAGACCAGCCAGCTTGTAAACGACATTTCTCCTAAACGAATCAATGGAATGCGGATATTTTTAAACCAATAGAATGCTTAGGAAAAAACTACCCTTCGCATGTGCCACTTTTAAAATTTGACAAAGAAACAAAAGAGTTACGGTCATCACAAGGCGACAGTTGAGAAGAGTCTAGCCCTAGCCGACCTCGTTTTTGTTGGATCTGGAGGAGAGAGGGAGCCTTGGAGCAGGCATCTGGTAGTTTCCTGGAACTTGCTCCTGTGGACCTGAAACTGAGCCGGATAGCTCCTTTCCCAACAGTTTGAAGGATAACTCTTACTCCGACTATTGGTCTCTACGATCTTAGGCTCGTTGGAAAGCTTGATTTGCGAACTTGAGGATCCAATGGTCAATTGTCAAAGTTTGTCAAGTTTTGACCCTAATTTGTCACTGTCAAAGTGATGGACTGTACTGGCTGAAACTGGTACAACTTGGCTCTGATATTAAATGTTGGAACTGGAGAGAGGGAGCCTTGGAGCAGTGAGCATGTGGGACTGAAAGTGCATTAGTTGTGATAAATAATGGTTATTAAATCACTCAAAATGATGTAGTATATATAGAGCTAGAGCTTGGACAAGTCAGCCCTCTCACAAGCCACACTTATTAGCCATGGAGGCTATGACTCATACACTAGAGTCCATAATCACACACAAGACAGGAAATCAGCCCAACAATGAGGCTGACCATTCACACACGACCTACAGAGATAGAAAGTACTCTCATGGCACACTCCTAGTGGTCACATAACCCAAAATTCAATGGAGAATTTCCATGTATCCATGGCAAGTACACAAGGATCTCATCTCACCTAAAAATTAAGAAAAGGTACCTTTTTCCTAGTCAGCGCACTCTGACAAGGCAATCCAAGAATCTAGGACCTTTTTGGATATTTCTCCCATCACCTCCTGTGCGCGTCGATAACCAGAGCGCAATTGCACTCGCCAAGAATCCTGAGCACCATGCACATACCAAGCATATTGACATCGCATATCACTTCATGAGGCACATGGTGCAGGAGGGTGCTATCAAGCTAGAGTTTACTCCAACCAGCAAGCAGGTCGGTGATTTCTGCACCAAGCCCAGTGACCCGTGAGAAGCAGCAGTTCTGCATGAAGGCATGTAGACGCAGGCCACTCTGATTGTGGAAAAGTGGGAGATTGTTGGGAAAGGAGCCATTCGGCTCAGTTTCAGGTCCACAGGAGCAAGTTCCAGGAAACTACCAGATGTCTGCTCCTATCGTCAATGCAAATTCACCATTGGAAAGATCAGGTGGCAAATTATCTACGGTCCAAGTGTCAGGCCGATTCAACAGTCAGATAGGGAGATATGAAATTTCAAAGTTTCTGGGGTCATGGACCGCCGATGTCTGGGTGGCAATGGGTGATATTTCCATGCCTTAGCCTGAGAAAAGAAAAGGGCAAGAGGTCCAAGGGTCAAGACCTGATGGGAGAAATGTCCAAAAAGGTCCTTGGTCTTAGGATTGCCATGTCAGAGTGTGCTTACTAGGATAAAGGTACCTCTCCTTACTTTTTAGGTGAGGTAAGATCCTTGTGTGCTAGCCATAGACACATGGCGATTCTCCATGGGTTTGTGGATGATGTGACCACTAAGAGTGTGCAATGACATCATTCTCTAGCTCTTTAGGTCATGTGTGACTGGTCAGCCTGGTTGTTAGGCTGATTTCCTCCCGTGTGTCAGATTGTGGACTCTAGTGTGTGAGCCTTAGTCTCCATGGCTAAGTGATGTAGCTTGTGAGAGAGCAGACATGTCCAAGCTCTAGTTCTATATGTACTCCATCATTTTTTACTGATTTAACAACCATTCTTCAGCACAACTGATGCCCTTTGAGTCCTACATGCTCGCTGCTCCAAGACTCCCTCTCCTCCAGATCCAATACATCCTTGACAAGAAAACGGGAGAGGAGCGGGCCAGGTTGGTGAAGGCAATATATACCGCCTATTAGGGGAAACCAAGATTTCGTGTGAACATAGTCTTGTAGCGGTGGTGTAGGCGACAGATGGTAAAATCTTGCATGCGCGGTATTGCCATATCGGCATGTGCACCTTTAGCAACTTCAAACGAAACAGATGGTGCATGACTTGTCCACCATCTCCATCTTTGAGTAGCAATTGTGCATCGGCTGTTTAGAGGGGAACAGCATCACAAGGCATTCTCTCGAGCATAGGAGCATACAAAGGAGGCGTTGGAGCTAGTCCACACAGACTTGTGTGGCCCAATACAAACCGAGAGCTTTGGAAGTTCTAGGTACTTCCTAACATTTATTGACGATTTTAGCCTTTAGAGTGCTGTGTACTTCCTTGCTTCTAAGGATCATGATTTTGACAGGTTCAAGGAGTTCTATACAATGGAGGAGAACAAGACTGGCAAGAAGATCGAGGCGTTATGCAACAACTGTGGCAGAGATTACCTAAGCAAGGACTTTTAGGACTATCTTACTGCAGTTTGCATCAAGGCGTAGTATACTACGCCATACTCACCGTAACAAAACTGTATACTAAGACATACCAACCATACCGACGTTATGTCGGCGCGCTTTATGCTACACACGGCTCAGCTGACCTATGACTTCTGGGTCAAAGCCGTGAGCACTACTGTCTACATTAAGAATCGAAGTCCAACTAAGAGGTTGGAGCAGATGACACTATATGAGGCATGGTTTGGCAAGAAGCTGAGTGTAGATCATCTTTGCGTGTTTGGCAGTTTGGTACACATGCAGGTACTAAAGGAGAAGTAGCAGAAGTGGTACGCAAAGAGCACATAGATACTAATGATTGGCTATGATGTGGCAAGCAATGTATATCGCCTCTACCAGAGGGATACATGTCACGTCATCATCTCTTGGGATGTCCTTTTCAACAAAAATAAAGTCATCCACACCAACATCATCAGCGAAGAGACATCAGAACTCGTAGCTGATGAAGCAGTGGGAGCAGACACCCTCCTTGATTTCGTCCTTCTTCACCCTTCCTCTACTATCATGATGGAAGAGCCACTCTACTCTCCCATGTCTGATGTAGTAGATACAACAGCCTCATTGGTAGAAGTAGAGGGAGGAGATGGAGCACCACCAGTAGTAGCAGTTATACCAGCAGCACCATGCTAGCCGCCTGCAACGCTCCAGTACCAGGTCACATGTACCCTCTCAGGGTACGCTACAAGCCTGGTGAGCGCGGTGAATTCTGGATGCTGCCTAAAGCAGAATAGATGAACGTTGCAGTTGTAGCAGATTCAGATGAGCCAATATCATACAAGGAGACCATGGCTATACCAGATGCTGCGGATTGAAAGCAAACTATGCAGCAGGAGATATAGTCTCAGCCTGAAAACGACACGTCGGAACTGACTGGGTATCCACCTTGACGCAAGGTAATCAAGTGTAAGTGGGGATTCAAGAAGAAGCAAGAAGCGTACGCCACCTGGAAAAGTACAATACAAGGCTGGTCAACAAGGATTAGTCACAGTAGGAGGATATTGACTACACAAAAATATTTATCCCTGTCATAAAATTTTCCTCTGTGCACACTCTTTTCGTATGTAGCAGCTGAGGACTTTGAGTTTCACCACCTGGAAGTCAAGACGACATTCCTTAAAAATGACTTGGAGGAGGAGATCTACCTTGATCGCCCAGAGGGAGTCATCATTGATGACCAGGAGCACCTGGTTTGTAAGTTGCAAAAATTGGTGTATGACCTTCAGCAAGCGTCACGTGCTTGGAACCAGAAGTTGGATACGGCTTTGGAGTGCATGGGATTTGAGCGTAACGAATGTGACTATAGTGTATATTGCTGGTAGCATGAGCATGAGATCCTCATCATCATTATCTATGTGGATGACATGCTCCTTTTTTTCCAATAGCATGTCTGTACTGCAGGAGTTCAAGGAGGCCAAGAAGGAGTACTTCCAAATGTTTGATCTCGGAGAGGTATCATACTTCCTCGGCATCCAGATCACACATGACCATAAATCATGCTTTCTCTCGCTACAGTCGAATCGCCACAAAAAGGACTTCTTGCAACGGTTTGGCATGGCAGAGGCCAAACCCATCGGTATGCCGTTTGAGATACAGTGACATCTTGTGAGTTTTAGTTGAGAAGTAGATGCACCTGAGGGGCAAAAGTACTAGAGTACCGTCGGCAGTCTAATGTACCTCATGGTGGCAACGAGGTTGGACCTCGTACAAATTGTAAGTGTTGTTAGCCAATAAATGGCTACTTCTAGACTTGAGTACCAGAAGGCAGTGAAGTGGGTCTTCCGCTACATTACTAGAACCATTTACATCGACATCACCTACTATGATAATAACAAGAACATCATCGGCTACTCAAATACAAATTTGACTTCAAACCCTGAGCACCGGAAATCCATCTCTGAATATGTGTTCCTCATGAATGCCGAGGCCATCAGCTGGTGCAGGAAGCTACAGGTGGTCGTGGCTAACTCAAGCACGGAAGGTGAGAATGTCTGTCTCAGCTTTGGAGCTAAGGAAGTAGTTTGGCTTGAACGTCTCATGGAAGAGATAAGTAGGAGTACAGCAATTCTAGTTCCCATGTACGTCAATAACCAAAGCACAATCAGATTCGCCAAGAACCTTGAGTACCATGCTCATACCAAACACATCGACATCGCCTATCACTTCATCATGCACATGGTGAAAGAGGGTGCTATCAAGCTGGAGTTCACTCTAACCAGTAAGCAGGTTGCTGATTTCTACAACAAGCCAGTGATCTATAACAAGGAGCAGTTCTACATGAAGGCATGTAGACTTAGTCCACTCAGACTGTGGAAACATGGTGTTGGAACTAGAGGAGAGAGGGAGCCTTGGAGCAACGAGCATGTGGGACTAGAAAAGCATTAGTTGTGGTGAAGAATGGTTATTTGATCACTCAAGATGATGGAATATACATAGAGCTAGAGCTTGGGTAAGTCAGCCCTCTCACAAGCTAGACCACTTAGCCATGGAGGCTAAGGTTTACACACTAGAGTCTACAATCAGGCTAACAAGTCACACACGACCTAGAGAGCTAGAGAATAATCTTATGGCATACTCCTAGTGGTCACATCATCTAAAAACCCATGGAGAATCGCCATGTGTCCATGGCTAGCACACAAGGATCTCACCTCACCTAAAATGTAAGGAGAAGTATCTTTATCCTAGTCAGTACACTTTGACAAGGCAATCCTAAGACCAAGGACCTTTTTGGATGTTCCTCCCATCAGGTCTTGACCCTGGACCTCTTGTCCTTTTTTTTTCTCAGGCTAAGGCATGGAGCCATCGTCCATGGTCACCCAGACATCAGTGGTCCATGACCCGAGAAACTTTGAAAATTCATATCTCCCAATCCGACCGTTGGACGGACCTGAAACTTGGACCGTAGACAATTTTCCATGTGATCGAAGATCAGAACAGGCATCTGGTAGTTTCCTGGAACTTTCTCCTGTGGACCTGAAACTGAGGCGGATGACTCCTTTTCCAACAATCTCCTATTTTTCCACAGTGAGAGTGGGCTAGGTCCACATGCCTTCATGCAGAACTGCTGCTTCTCACGGGTCACAGGCTTGGTATAGAAATTAGCAACCTACTTGCTAGTTGGAGTAAACTCCAGCTTCATAGTATCCTCCTGCACCATGTACCTGATGAAGTGATATGCGATATAAATGTACTTGGTGCGTACATGGTGCTCAGGATTCTTGGCGAGTGCGATTTCACTTTGGTTGTCGACGCGCATAGGAACTGGAACTGCTGCACTCCCACTCATCTCCCCCATGAGACGCTGAAGCCAAACTGCTTCCTTGTCTCCAGAGCTGAGAGAGACGTACTCAGCTTCCGTACTTGAGATGGCCACGACCACCTGCCGCTTGCTGCACCAGTTGATGGCCCCGCCATTCATGAGGAATACATGTCCAGAGATTTATATACGGTCCTCAGAGTTTGAAGTCCAATCTGTATCTGTTTAGTCGATGATATTATTGTCGTTGCCATTGTACGTGATGCGGATGTTGATGGTTCTAGCAAGGTAGTGGAAGATCTGTTTCACTGCCTTCTGGTACTCAGGTCCGGGATTTTCCATGTATTGGCTCACAGTGCTCACAGCCAGTGTGAGGTCAGGCCTGGTTATCATAATCAGGTATATGAGACTGCTGACGACGTTTTGGTACTTCTACCACTCAGCTACATCCACTTCTCCACTGTAGCTCACGAGATATTGCCATATCTCAAGCGGCGTGCCGATGGATTTTCCCTCCGCCATGCTGAATCCCTGTAAGAAATCCTTGATATAGTGGCTCTACTGCAGTGAGAAAGAGCGTGACTTGCGGTCACGTATGATCTGGATACCAAGGAAGTATGATGCCTCCCCAAGATCAGACATCTGGAAGCGCTCTTGAATGGTCTCCTTGAGCTCCCGTAGTACACACATGCTATTGGAAAGGAGGAGCATGTCATCCACATAGACAATGACGATGAGGATCTCATGCTCATACTGCCAGCAATACATGCTGTAGTCACACTTGTTGCGCTCAAACCCCATGTACTGCAGCACCGCATCCAACTTCTAGTTCCAAGCACGCGACGCTTGGTGGAGGCCGTATAGCGACTTCTGCAACTTGCAAACCAGGTTCTCCTGGCCATCCATGACCAATTCCTCTTGCTGCTCCATGCAGATTTCCTCCTCCAAGTCACCGTTGAAGAATGTCATCTTGACATCCATCTGGTGTATCTCGAAGTCCTCAGCTTCTCCATAAGAGAGGAATGTACGCACAGAGACAAACTTTGCAATAGGGGCAACTGTTTCTGTGTAGTCGATGTCCTCTTGCTGCGAGTAGTCCTTGGTGACCAGCCTCGCCTCGTACTTTTCCAGGTTACCATCTGCTCCCTGCTTCTTCCTGAAGATCCACTTGCACTTGATCACCTTACGCCCAGGTGGATGCTCAATCAGCTCCCATGTGCCGTTGTCTACCTTTGACTGTATCTCCTTCTGTACAGCTTGCACCCAATGTGTTGTATCTAGTGCTGCCATGGTCTCCTTTTATGACGTTGGTTCATCTGTTGTAACTGTGACGTTCATCTGTTCTGGTTTGTGTAGCATCCTGAAATGACCGCGCTCACCAGGCTTGTAACGTACCCTGAAAGAGTGCCTGTGACATGGTGCTACAGTGTTAGCGGGCGGCTGGCACGGTGCTGCTGGCATAACTGCTGCTGCAGAAGTACTGCATCTCCTTCCTCTGCTTCTGTCAATGACGCCGCTATATTTGCTACATCAGACATGGAAGAGTAGACTGATTCTCCCACTATCATTGTGGAGGAAGGATGAAGAGTGACAGGGTCAGGAAAAATGTCTGATCCCACTGCTTTGTCAGCTGCTCGTTCTGCTACCTCTTCATAGACGATGTTGGTACCAATGCCGTTGCTTTTGTTGAAGACGATTTCCCTATATCCCTCTCGTAGAGCTGATAGGCCTTGCTTGCCAAGTCATAGTCGATCATCAGCATCTACACGCTATTTGTGTCCCAATTCTGCCGCTTCTCCTTTGGCACGTGCATCTGTGCCAAGCTGCCGAACGCGCAAAGATGACCCACGCTCGGCTTTTTGCCGAACCACGCCTCGTACAACGTGTGGTTCGACCTTAGTTGGACAGCGGTTCTTGATGTAGACTGCAGTACTCATGGCTACGGCCCAGAAGTCGTAGGTCAGCCGAGCCGCGTGAAGCATGGAACGCACCGACTCAATGATGGTGTAATTGGTACGTTTTCCTACACCGTTCTACTGCGGTGAGTATGGCGCAGTGTGTTCCGCCTTGATGCCAGCTGCTGCGAGGTAGTTCTGGAAGTCCTTGCTCAGGTACTCTCCAGCACAGTCGCTACAAAGCGTCTTGATCTTCTTGCCAGTCTGGTTCTCCACCATTGCCTTGAACTCCTTGAACCTATCAAAGCACTGGTCCTTGGATGCAAGAAAGTACACTGCAGTGTAACGGCTGAAATCATCCATGAAGGTCAGAAAATACCTCGAGCCTCCAAAGCTCTGGGTCTGGATCGGGCCATACAAGTCCGTGTAGACCAGTTCCAACACCTTCTTTGCATGCTCCCCTACTCTAGAAAACGCTTCGTGATGCTGCTTCCCTTCCAAACAGCCGATACACTACTATTGCTCAAGATTGGAGATGGTAGGTAAGTCACACACCATCTGTTTTGCTTGAAGCTGTTGAAAGGCATGCATGCCAATGTAGCCATAGCTCGCATGCCAGATCTCGCCATTTGTTTCCTATACCACTGATGTAAGACTCTGCTCACGTGGGACCTTGGTCGCCTCCAGCAGGCAATACATGTCGCTATCGTTCACCGACCTGGCTAACTCGTCTTTAGTGTCCTTATTGAGGATGTAGCCATAGTCATTGTCAAAGACGACGTGCAATCTTGTGTTGGTGAGAGAGGAGACTGAGGGGAAATTGAATGCAGCATCAGGTACATATAGCACGCTATGGAACACTCCCACTTCATTTCCATGTGGGGTCTCCAACCACACCTTCACAATCCCAATTCCCTCAGCATAGAACACCCGATCATCATCCATAGCAATAGGATGGGGAGGGATGGACAGGAGCTACGTAAACTACTCTTTGTACCATGCGAGATCCGCCTTCTCCACCTCCAACATGTCGGACTTCGTCATGAAGAGATGGTCGTGTTACTCCTTGGCCACATTCATGTTGCCAAAGTGGCGCTCACTAGCCTGCTTTTGTTGTTGCGGCTGCTGCTGACGCTACTGTGATTGCTCCTACTGTTTCTGTGGAGACGGCTAGTTTTGGTGCTGCTGCTCCTTCTAGTCCCTCTTGAGCTTGAAACACTCCAGTTTATAGTGTCCCTCTTTCTAGCAGTAGTGGCATTTGCCTTTCCTTTTGCCTATCTGCTGCCCAGACTGTTGCTGCTGCTGCTTGTTACGTGAGCTTGTGGTCACAAGAGCTGCTTCATTGCTATCATCGCTATTGCCCTTTACTGCATTGCGATGCAATTCCACCTACACCAGGTGTGTGCACATGAAGTCGAGGTGGAGAGGTGGCTGGTACTCCAGCGTCTCTCGTACTCTGTCATAGCTAGTAGGGAATTCCCTCAGCAAGGGGAGGATGAAGTGCATCTCTTCCACAGGATTGCCAGCTGCTCTGAGCTGCTTCGCCGGCTCCTTTATCTTGTCTAGGTATGCCTGCGTCCCTTGGCCACCTTGCATTTTCAGCGCCATCATCTTCTCCTCCAAAAGCATGAGGAATGTAAGATCCTTGCTCTCATACTTCTTGCACAATATGTCCCATCCCTCCTTCGCAGTAGCCTTGTCACTCACGTACTGAAGATGCGGTTTGGAGATCGTGTTAACAAGCAATGTATAGGCCTGCCTGTCCTTCTTCTTCCACTCCTCATATGCTATTGGTGTAGCTGCAGATGAACGTGCATCGGTTGCATCCTTTTGCGGCATCACTCGTGCCACCACTTGTGCTGCGGTGATGCCTTTTGCCAGTGGAGGCGAAGTACGCTCGTCACTGCTCACCACCTACAATAAGCCCCTCTCCTCCAAAAGGAGACGGGTACGGATCTTCCAAAACGTGAAGTTGGCGTGTCCTTCCAGCCTCTCCAAGGGCTAGGCTATAGTGTGACCACGCATGTTGCTGGTATTTTGAGCTTTGGTGATGCTCAACGCTACCCATGAATGGTGACGATATCCCTACTTCTACTACTACTTCTGCCAAAAATCTGTCTGATAAAAAATGGACTGTAGATGCCAGTTTACTAGGAATTTGAAAAACCTGAGCCCGTCACTGGAAGATTCAGCTCAAACCCTTTCAGAGTGATTCATAAAATAGGATCATCAACCAGGGATTTTGGAAGATATATCCTCTTGAAAACACGGTATGCTTCTGTTCCTACTCCAATTCAGACCAGACGGCTTGTAAACGACGTTTCTCCCAATCAAATCAATGGAATACAAAACGTTTTACACTCATGGGAAGCTTAGGTAATATAATACAATTTTCAGGTCCTACTTTTTAAATTTGACACAGAAACGAGAGCTATGGTCATCACAAGGCGTCAGTCTTATCCATAGAGAAGAATGTAGCCCTGGCCGACCTCAATTTGAGCGTAACTCTCAATCGGACAGTTGGATCTTCGCAATTTTGGGCTCGTTGGAAAGCTTGTCTTGCGAACTTGAAGATCCCGTGGTCGATTTTCAAATTTGGTCAAGATTTGACCCTACCCGTCACTCTCAAAGTGACGGCCTGTGCTGGCTGAATCCGTCTGAATCTGGCTCTGATACCAAATGTTGGATGTGGAGGAGAGAGGCAGTTGTGATGACCATAACTTTCTTGTTTCTTTGTCAAATTTAAAAAGTGGCATATGTGAATTGTAGATTTTTTCCTAAGCTTTTCATAAGTGTAAAAATATTTGCATTGCATTGATTCGATTAGGAGAAACGCCGTTTACAAGATGGCTGGTCTGAGTTGGAGTAGGAGCAGAAGCACACCCTGTTTTCAAGAGGACATATCTTTCAAAATCCCCTGTTGATGATCCTGTTGTATGGGTCGATCCAAAAGAGTTTGAGCTGAATTTTCCAGTGGTAGGCTCCGTTTTTCCAATTGCCTAGTCTGCCGGTATCTATAGTCCATTTTCTGTCAGGTAGATTTCGGGCAAAAGCAACAGCAGAAGCAGGGATAGCGCCGCCACCCAAGGGCAGCGTTGAGGATCACCAAAGCTCAAAATGGCAGCAGTAGGCGTGGTAACAGCAGACCAGTCCTTGGAGAGGCTGGAAGGATGCGCCAAGTTCACGTTTTGGAAGATCCGTACCTGCCTCCTTTTGGAGGAGAGGGGCTTGTGGGAGGTGGTGAGCGGCGACGAGCACGCTCCGCCTCCATAGGCAAAAGGCATCAGCGCAGCTGAGGTGGTGGCAGGGAAGACACCGCAGAAGGATGCAGCTGATGCGGATTCTTCTGCACCTGTACCAGCGGCATATGAGGAGTAGAAAAAGGACAGGTAGGCCTACACGTTGGTTGTCAACACCATCTCCAACCCGTATCTTTAATACGTGAGTGACAAGGCTACTGCAAAGGAGGGGTGGGACACATTGTGCAAGAAGTATGAGAGTAAGGATCCCGCGTTCCTCATGCTTTTGGAGGAGAAGATGATGGCACTCAAAATGCGCGGTGGTGAAGTGATGGAGGCCTACGCGGACACGGCAAAGGAGCTGGGGAAGCTATTGAAAGCAGCCGGTAATCCTATCGAAGACACGTGCTTCGTCCTCCTCTTGCTGAGGGGACTCCCAACAAGCTATGACACGGTGCGAGAGACGTTGGAGTGATAGCCGACTCTCGACCTGGTCTTCATCAGCACGCACCTGGTGTAGGTAGAATTGCGCCGCAATGCAGCAAAGCGCAATGGCGGGAGTAGCAGCAGTGAAGCAGCTTTCATGGCCATAGGCTCATGCAACCAACACCAGCAGTAGCCTGGGCAAGAGAGAGGCAAGAAGAAGGGCAAGTGCCACTATTGCCAGAAACAGGGGCACTACAAGAAAGAGTGTTTCAAGTTCAAGAGGGACCAAAAGGAGAAGCAGCAGTAGCAGCAAAAGCAGCAATCTCCACAGTAGCAACAGCAACAGTCACAGCAACATCAGTAGCAACAGCAGCAGCAGCAAAACCAGACTGGTGTGTGCCACTTTGGCAACATGAATGTGGGCAAGGAGGTGCGCGACCGTCTCTTCATGGCGAAATCTGACATGTCACAAGTGGAGAAGGCGGATCTCGCATGGTAGGACTCAGGGTGTACCAAGAGTCTGACACATCACAAGGAGTGGTTTACGCAGTTGCTGTCCATCCAGCCCCGTCCTATCGCTTTGGGTGATGATTGGGTAGTGTATGCTGAGAGGATTGGGATTGTGGAGATGTGGCTGGAGACCCCGCGTGGCATTGAAGTAGGAGTGTTCCATGGCGTACTGTACGTACCTAATGCTGCATTCAATCTTCTCTTAGTGTCCTCTCTGACCAACACAGGACTGCGAGTTGTCTTTGACGACGACTATGGCTACATTCTCAACGAGGAAACAGGAGAGGAGTTGGCCAGGTCGGTGAAGGAAGGCGACATGTACCGCCTGCAGGGGATGACAAAGATCCCACGTGAGCAGAGTCTTGCAGTAGTGGTACAAATAACACATGGGGAGATCTGGCATGCACGCTATGGCCACATCGGCATGCGCGCCTTGCAATAGCTTCAAGCGAAGCAGAGGGTGCGTAACTTGTCCTCCATCTCCAACTTTGAGCAACGGTTGTGCATCGGCTGTTTGGAAGGGAAGCAGCATCTTGAGGCGTTCTCTGGAGCAGGAGAGCGTGCAAAAGAGGTGCTGGAGCTGGTCCATACAGACTTGTGTGGCTCGATGCAGATCCAGAGCTTTGGAGGCTCTAGGTATTTTCTGACCTTCATTGATGATTTCAGCCGTTACACTACTGTGTACTTCCTTACTTCCAAGGACCAGTGCTTTGACAGGTTCAAGGAGTTCAAGGCAGTAGCGGAGAACCAGACTGGCAAGAAGATCAAGGTGTTGTCCAACGACCGTGGTGGAGAGTACCTGAGCAAGGAGTTCTAGGTTAACCTCGTAGCAGCAGTCATCAAGGCGCAGCGCACTACGCCATACTTGCCGTAGCAGAACGGTATAGCAGAACACGCCGATCGCACTATCGTTGAGTCGGCACGCTCCATGCTTCATGCGGCTCGGCAGACCTACGACTTCTGGGCCGAAGCCGTGAGCACTGTGGTGTACATCAAGAACCGTAGTCCAACTAAGGCGTTGGAGCAAATGATGCCGTACGAGGCGTGGTTCGATAAGAAGCCAAGCGTGGTTCATCTTCGCGCGTTTGGCACTTTGGCACACATGCACGTGCCAAAGGAGAAGCGGCAGAAGTGGGACGCGAAGAGCGTGTAGATGTTGATGATTGGCTATGACGTGGCAAGCAAAGCCTATCGCCTCTATAAGAGGGATACAGGCCACGTCATCATCTCCAGGGATATCATCTTCAACGAGAGCAACGTCATCGGTACCAACATTGTCCGTGAAGAGGCAGCAGAACCAGCAACTGACGAGGCAGTTGGAGCAGATATCCTTCCTGACCCAATCTCTCCTGATCTTTCCTCCAGTGTGACAGTGGGAGAACCAGTCTATTCTCCCATGTCTGATGTAGCAGATACAGTGGCCTCATCGGCTGAAGCAGAGGAAGAAGATGCCGCACCACCAACAGCGGTAGTGCCAGCAGCACTGCGCCAGCCGCCCACTAACGCTCCAGCTCCAGGTCGCAGGTATCCTCTTAGGGTGTGCTACAAGCCTGGTGAGCACGGCCATTTCTGGATACTACAGAAACCAGAGCAGATGGACGTCATAGTTGTAGCAGATTCAGATGAGCACGCATCATACAAGGAGGCCATGGCTACACCTGATGCTGCAGATTGGGTGCAAGCCCTGCAGCAAGAGATAGAGTCGCATCTGGACAACGGCACATGGGAGCTGATTGAGCGTCCACCTGGACACAAGGTGATCAAGTGCAAGTGGGTGTTCAAGAAAAAGCGGGGAGCAGATGGCAAGCTGGAAAAATACAAGGTGAGGCCGGTCGCCAAAGACTACTCGCAGCAAGAAGGTATCGACTAGACAAAAACCTTTGCTCCTATTACAAAGTTTACTTCTGTGCACACGCTTCTTTCTTCTGCAGCAGCTGAGGACTTCGAGATTCACCACATGGATGTCAAGACGGCATTCTTCAACGGTGACTTGGAGGAGGAGATCTACATGGAGCAGCTAGAAGGGTTCGTCATGGATGGCCAGGAACACCTGGTTTGCAAGCTCGAAAGTCGCTATACGGCCTCAAGTAAGCGTCGTGTGCTTGGAACCAGAAGTTGGATGCGGCGTTACAGTGCATGGGATTTGAGCGCTGCGAGTGTGATTACAGCGTGTATCGCTGGCAGTATGAGCATGAGATCCTCATCATCATCATCTATGTAGATGACAAGCTCCTCCTTTCCAATAGTATGTTTGCACTGCAGGAGTTCAAGGAAGCCATGCAAGAGCGCTTCCAGATGTCTGATCTCGGGAAGGCATCATACTTCCTTGGTATCGAAATCACGCGTGACCGCAAATCATGCTCTCTCTCGCTGTAGCAGAACCGCTACATCAAGGATGTCTTGCAGCAGTTCGGCATGGCAGAGGCTAAATCGATCAGCACGCCGCTGGAGACGCGGCAGTAACTCTTGAGGTTCAATGGAGAAGCGGATACAGCTGAGCGACAGAAATATCAGAGCGCCGTTGGTAGTCTCATGTACCTGAAGGTAGCAACCAGGCCGGACCTCGCACACGCTGTGAGCGCTGTGAGCCAGCACATGGCGAACCCCGGACCTGAGCACCAAGAGGCAGTGAAGCGGATCTTCCGCTACCTTGTTGGAACCATCAACATCGGCATCACGTACAACGGCAACAATAACAACATCATCGGCTATACAGACGCAAATTGGGCTTCAAACCTTGAGGACCGGAAGTCCATCTCTAGACATGTGTTCCTCACGAATGTTGGGGCCATCAGCTGATGCAGCAAGCGGCAGGTGGTCGTGGCCACCCCAAGCACAGAAGCTGAGTACGTCTCTCTCAGTTTTGGAGCAAAGGAAGCAGTTTGGTTTCAACGTCTCATGGCGGAGATGAGTAGGAGTGCAGCAGTTCCAGTTCATGTGCGCGTCGACAACCAGAGCGCAATCGTACTCGCCACGAATTGTGAGCACCATGCACGTACCAAGCACATTGACATCGCATATCACTTCATCAGGTACATGGTGTAGGAGGGTGCTATCAATCTGTGGTTTACTCCAACCAGCAGGCAGGTTGATGATTTCTGCACCAAGCCAGTGACGCGTGAGAAGCAGCTGTTCTGCATGAAAGCATGTAGACTCAGCCCACTCTGACTATGGCAAAGTGGGAGATTATTGGGAAAGGAGCCATCCGGCACAGTTTCAGGTCCACAAGAGCAAGTTACAGGAAACTACCAGATGCCTGCTCTAATTGTCAATCCAACATCATCGTTGAAAAGATCAGGCGGGATATTATCTACGGTCCAAGTTTCAGGCCGATCCAACGGTCGGATCAGGATATATGAATTTTCGAGATTTCTGGGGTCATGGACCGCCGATGTCTGGGTGGCCATGGGTGATGGCTCCATGCCTTAGCCTGAGAAAGGAAAAAGGCAAGAGGTCCAGGGTCAAGACCTGATGGGAGAAATATCCAAAAAGGTCCTTGGTCTTAGGATTGCCTTGTTAGAGTGTGCTGACTAGGAAAAAGGTATCTCTTTTTACTTTTTAGGTGAGGTGAGATCCTTGTATGCTAGCCATGGATACATGGCGATTCTCCATGGGTTTGTGGGTAATGTGACCACTAGGAGTGTACCATGAGAGAATTCTCTAGCTCTCTAGGTCGTGTGTGAGTGGTCAGCCTGATTGTTAGGTTGATTTCCTCCCTTGTGTGAGATTGTGGACTCTAGTGTGAGAGCCTCAGCCTCCATGGATAAGTGGTGTGATTGTGAGAGGGCTTACTTGCCCAAGCACTAGCTCTATATGTACTCCATTATTTTGAGTAATACAACAACCATTTTCCAGTACAAGTGATGCCCTTTCATTCCTACATGCTCGCTACTCTAAGACTCCCTCTCTCCTCCAGATCCAACAAAGGAAGCGACGTTTGCAAACCAGGTACACCTGGCCATCCATGACGAACCCCTCCGGCTGCTCCATGTAGATCTCCTCCTCCAAGTCACCATTCAAGAATGCCGTCTTGACATCCATGTGGTGAACCTCGAAGTCCTCAGCTCTTGCATAAGAGAGATGCATAGAGGCAAACTTTGCAACAAGGACAAAGGTTTCTCTGTAGTCCATGCCCTCCTGCTACGAATAGCCCTTGGCAACAAGCATTCTCTTCTACTTTTCCAGCTTGCCATCTGCTCCGCGCTTCCTGTTGAACATCCACTTGCACTTGATCACCTTGCGTCCAGGTGGACGCTCAGTCAGCTCCCACGTCCCATTATCCAGCTGCGACTGTATCTCTCGCTCCATGGCTTGTACCTAATGAGCTACATCAGGTGCAGCCATGGCCTCCACGTATAATGGTGGCTCATCAGAATCTGCTGTAACTGCGACGTTCATTTGCTCTGGTTTCTGCAGCATCTTGAAATGGCTACGCTCACCAGGCTTGTAGCGCACCCTAAGAGGATACCTACAACCTGGTGTTGGAGCGTTAGCGGGCAGCTTGCGCGGTGCTGCTGGCACAACTACTACTGGTGGTGGTGCGGCATCTTCTTCCTCTACTTCTGCCGATAAGGCCGTTGTATCTGCTGCGTTAGACATGGGAGAATGGACTGGCTCTCCCACTGTCACAGTGGAGGAAAGATCACGAGAGATTGGGTCAAGAAGGATATCTGCTCCCATTGCTTCGTCAGCTGCTGATTCTGCTGCCTCTTCACAGACAATTTTGGTCCCGATGACGTTGTTCTCGTTGAAGACGACATCCCTGGACATGATGACGTGGCCTGTATCCCTCTCGTAGAGGCGATAGGCCTTGCTTGCCATGTCATAGCCAATCATCAGCATCTGTGCGCTCTTTGCTTCCCACATATGCTGCTTCTCCTTTGGCACGTGTATGTGTGCCAATCTACCAAACGCGCGAAGATGACCCATGCTCGGCTTCTTGCTGAACCACGCCTCGTACGGCGTCATCTGCTCTAACACCTTAGTTGGATTGCGATTCTTGATGTACACCGCAGTACTCACGGTTTCGGCCCAGAAGTCGTAGGTCAGCCGAGCCGCGTCAAGCATGGAGCACACCGACTCAACGATAGTGCGATTGGCGCGTTTTGCTACACCGTTCTGCTGCGGTGAGTATGGCGCAGTGCGCTGCGCCTTGATGCTAGCTGCTGCGAGGCAGTCCTGGAACTCCTTGCTCAGGTACTCTCCACCACTGTCGCTGTGCAGCACCTTGATCTTCTTGCCAGTGTGGTTGTCTACCATTGCCTTGAACACCTTGAACCTGTCAAAGCACTGGTCCTTGGAAGCAAGAAAGTACACAGTAGTATAACGGCTGAAATCATCAATGAAGGTCAGAAAATACCTAGAGCCTCCAAAGCTGTGGGTCTGCATCGGGCCACATGTTGGAACTGGAGGAGAGAGGGAGCCTTGGAGCAACGAGCATGAGGGACTGAAAGGGCATCAGTTGTACTGAAGAATGGTTGTTGAATCACTCAAAATGATGGAGTACATATAGAGCTGGAGCTTGGGCTAGTCAGCCCTCTCACAAGCCATACCACTTAGCCATGGAGGCTAAGGCTCATACACTAGAGTCCACAATCTCACACAAGGGAGGAAATCAGCCCAACAATCAGGCTGACCAGTCACACACGACCTAGAGAGCTAGAGAATGCTCTCATGGCACACTCCTAGAGGTCACATCACCCACAAACTCCTGGACAATCGCCATGGGTCCATGGCTAGCACACAAGGATCTCACCTCACCTTAAAAGTAAGGTGAGGTACCTTTATCCTAGTCAGCACACTCTGACAAGGCAATCCTAAGACCAAGGACCTTTTTGGATATTTCTCCCATCAGGTCTTGACCCTGGACCTCTTGCCTTTTTTTTTTCTAAGGCTAAGGTATGGAGCCATCGCCCATGGCCACCCAGACATCGGCGGTCCATGACCCCTGAAACTTCGAAATTTCATATCTCCCAATCCGATCGTTGGATCGGCCTGAAATTTAGACCGTAGATAATTTTCCACTTGATCTTCCCAATGGTGAAGACGGATCGACGATCGGAGCAGGAATCTGGAAGTTTCCTGGAACTTGCTCCTGTGGACCTGAAACCGAGCCGGACAGCTCCTTTCCCAAGACCACACAAGTCTGTGTGGACCAACTCCAGCATCTCCTTTGCACGCTCCCCTGCTCCAGAGAATACCTCATGATGCTGCTTCCCTTCCAAACAGCCGATGTACAACTGCTGCTCAAAGTTGGAAATTGTGGGCAAGTCACGCACCATCTGCTTCGTTTGAAGCTGCTACAAGGTGCGCATGCCGATGTGGCCACAACATGCATACCAGATCTCCCCATCTGTTGCCTTTACCACTGTTGCAAGACTCTACTCGCGCGGGATCTTTGTCACCCCCAACAGGCGGTACATGTCGCCTTCCTTCACCGACCTGGCCAACTCTTCTCCTGTTTCCTTGTCGAGGATGTAGCCATAGTCATCGTCAAAGATGACTCGCAGTCCTGTGTTGGTGAGAGAGGACACTGAGAGAAGATTGAACGCAGCATTAGGTACATACAGCACGCCATGGAACACTCCCACTTCAATGCCATGCGGGGTCTCCAATCATATCTCCACAATCCCAATCCCCTCATCATACACCATCCGATCATTACCGAGAGCAATAGGATGGGTAGGGATGGATAGCAGCTGCGTAAATCACTCCTTGTTATGTGTCAGGCTCTTGGTACATGCTTAGTCCTTGTACCATGCGAGATCTGCCTTCTCCACTTGTGACATGTCAGATTTTGCCATGAAAAGATGGTCGCGCAACTCCTTGGCCACATTCATATTGCCAAAGTGGTGCACACCAGCCTGGTTTTCCTGCTGCTGCTGCTGTTGACGCTGTTGTGACTATTGCTGCTGTTGCTGTGGAGACTACTCCTTTTGCTGCTGCTGCTACTCCTAGTCCCTCTTGAACTTGAAATACTCTTTCTTGTAGTACCCCTCTTTCTAAGAATAGTGGTACTTGCCCTTCTTCTTGCCTCTCTGCTGCCCGGACTGTTGCTGCTCCTGGTTACGTGAGCCCATGGCCATGAAAGCTGCTTTACTGCTGCCGCTGCCGTCATTGCGCTTTGCTGCATTCCAACGCACTGCTACCTAGAGAGCTAGAGAATGCTCTCATGGCACATTCCTAGTGGTCACATCACCCACAAACCCATGGAGTATCGCCATGTGTCCATGGCTAGTACTCAAGGATCTCACCTCACCTAAGAGTAGGGAGAGGTACCTTTATCCTAGTCAGCACACTCTGACGAGGCAATCCTAAGACGAAGGACCTTTTCGGATATTTCTGCCAACAGGACTTGACCCTGGACCTCTTGCCTTTTTCTTTTCTCAGGCTAAGGCATGGAGCCATCACCCATGGCCACCCTAACATCGGCGGTCCATGACCTCAGAAACTTTGAAAATTCATCTCCCAATCCGACCGTTGTATCGGCCTCAAGCTTGGACGGTAGATATTTTGCCATGTGATTTCCAATAATTTGGTCCAATTGATGATCGGAGCACGCATCTGGTAGTTTCCTTGAATTTGCTCCTGTACACCTGAAACTGAGCCCGATGGCTCCTTTCCCAACAGGGAGAAATGTCCAGAAAGGTCCTTGGTCTTAGGATTGCCTTATCAGAGTGTCTTAACTAGGATAAAGGTACCTCTCCTTACTTTTTAGGTGAGGTGAGATCCTTGTGTGCTAGCCATGGACACATGGCGATTTTCCATGGGTTTGTGGATTAAGTGACCACTAAGATTGTGCAATGATGGTATTCTCTAGCTCTCTAGGTCATGTGTGACTGGTTAGCCTGGTCGTTAGGCTGATTTCCTCCCTTGTATCAGATTGTGGAACCTAGTGTGTGAGCCTTAGTCTCCATGGCTAAGTGATGTGGCTTGTGAGAGGGCTGACGTGACCAAGCTCTAGTTCTATATGTACTCCATCATTTTGAGTGATTTAACAACCTTCAGTACAACTGATGCCCTTTCAGTCTCACGTGCTCGCTGCTCCAAGACTCCCTCTCTCCTCCAGATCCAACACATCCTTGACAAGAAAACGGGAGAGGAGCTGGCCAGGTTGGTGAACGAAGGCAATATATACTGCCTATTTGGAGAAACCAAGATTCCGCGTGAATATAGTCTTGCACCAGTTTTCTAGGCGATAGATGGTAAAATCTGGCATGCGCGCTATTGCCATATCGGCATGTGCACCTTGTAGCAACTTCAAACGAAATAGATGGTGCATGACTTGTCCACCATCTCCATCTTTGAGTAGTAATTTTGCATCGGCTATTTGGAGGGGAAGCAGCATCGCAAGGCATTATCTGGAGCATGGGAGCGTTCAAAGGAGGCGTTGGAGCTGGTCCACTCAGACTTGTGTGACCCAATGCAAACCGAGAGCTTTGGAAGCTCTAGGTACTTCCTAATGTTTATTGATGATTTTAGCCTTTAGAGTGCTGTGTACTTCCTTGCTTCCAAGGACCATGATTTTGACAGGTTCAAGGAGTTCTATACAATGGAGGAGAACGAGACTGGCAAGAAGATTGAGGCGTTGTGCAGCGACTGTGGCAGAGATTACCTAAGCAAGGACTTCAAGGACTATCTTGCTGTAGTTTGCATCAAGGCGTAGCATACTACGCCATACTCACCGTAACAAAACAGTATAGTAAAACATACCAACCATACCGACGTTGAGTCGGCGCGCTCCATGCTACACGCAGCTCAGCTGACTTGTGAAATCTTGGTCAAAGCCGTGAGTACTACAGTCTACATTAACAATCAAAGTCCAGCTAAGGGATTGGAGCGGATGACACTGTATGAGGCATGGGTTGGCAAGAAGCTTAGCATGGATGATCTTTGCGTGTTTGGCAGCTTGGTACAAATGTAAGTACTGAAGTAGAAGTAGCAGAAGTGGTACGCAAAGAGCACGTAGATGCTAATGATTGGCTACGATGTGGTAAGTAATGTATATCGCCTCTACCAGAGGGATACATGTCATGTCATCATCTCTTCGCATGTCGTTTTCAACAAAAAAAATGTCATCAGCACCAACATCATCTGCAAAGAGACAACAGAACCAGTAGCTGACGAAGTAGTGGGAGCACACTCTCCCTCATTGGGTCCTTCTTCACGCTTCCTCTACTGTCATGATGGGAGAGCCACTCTACTCTCCCATGTCTGATGTAGTACATAGAATAGCCTCCTTGGTAGAAGTAGAGGGAGGAGATGGAGTACCACCAGTAGTTGTAGTGCTAGCAGCACCATGCTAATGTTGGAAATTGAGGAGAGAGGGAGCCTTGGAGCAGCGAGCATGTGTGATTGGAAGGGCATCACTTGTGCTGAAGAATGGTTGTTGAATCACTCAAAATGATGGAGTACATATAGAGCTAGTGCTTGGGCAAGTCAGCCCTCTCACAAGCCACACCACTTAGCCATGGAGGCTAAGGCTCACACACTAGAGTCCACAATCTCACACAAGGGAGGAAATCAGCCTAACAATCAGGCTGACCAGTCACACACGACCTAGAGAGCTAGAGAATGCTCTCATGGCACACTCCTAGTGGTCACATCACCCACAAACCCATGGAGAATCGCCATGTGTCCATGGCTAGCACACAAGGATCTCACCTCACCNAGGCATGGAGCCATCACCCATGCCCACCCAGACATCGACGGTCCATGACCCCCGAAACTTCGAAAATTCATATCTCCCAATCCGACCGTTGGATCGGCCTCAAACTTGGACCGTAGACATTTTGCCACATGATCTTTCCAATGGTGAAGTCAGATTGGCGATCGGAGCAGGCATCTGGTACTTTCCTGGAACTTGCTCCTGTGGACCTGAAATTGAGCCGGATGGCTCCCTTTCCAACAATCTCCCACTTTGCCGCAGTCATAGTGGGCTGAGTCCACATGCCTTCATGCAGAACTGCTGCTTCTCACGGGTCACTGGCTTGGTGCAGAAATCAGCAACCTGCTTGCTCGTTGGAGTAAACTCCACCTTGATAGCACCCTCCTGCACCATGTGCCTGATGAAGTGATATGCGATGTCAATGTGCTTGGTGCGTGCATGGTACTCAAGATTCTTGGCGAGTGCGATTGCGCTCTGGTTGTCAACGCGCACAGGAACTGGAACTGCTGCACTCCCACTCATCTCTGCCATGAGACGTTGGAGCCAAACTGCTTCCTTGGCTCCAAAGCCGAGAGATACGTACTCAGCTTCTGTACTCGAGGTGGCCACGACCACCTGCTGCTTGCTGCACCAGCTGATGGCTCCACCATTCATGAGGAACACATGTCCAGAGATGGACTTGCGGTCCTCAGGGTTTGAAGCCCAATCTGCGTCTGTGTAGCCGATGATGCTGTTGTCATTGCCGTTGTAGGTGATGCCAATATTGATGGTTCCAGCAAGGTAGCGGAAGATCCGCTTCACTGCCTTCAGGTGCTCCGGTCCGGGATTAGCCATGTGCTGGCTCACAGCGCTCACAGCCTGTGCGAGGTCCGGCCTGGTTGCGACCATCAGGTACATGAGACTGCCGACGGCGCTCTGGTACTTCTGTCGCTCAACTGCATTTGCTTCTCCATTGAAGCTCACGAGGTACTGCCGCGTCTCCAGCGGCGTGCCGATGGGTTTTGCATCTGCCATGCCGAACCGCTGCAAAATGTTGGAAAGGGAGTCATCCGGCTCAATTTCAGGTCCACAAGAGCAAGTTCCAGGAAAGTACCAGATGTCTGCTCCGATCGCCACTCCGACTTCACCATTGGAAAGATCATGTGGCAAAATGTCGACGGTCCAAGTTTGAGGCCGATCCAACGGTCGGATTGGGAGATATGAATTTTCGAAGTTTCGGGGGTCATGGACCGTCGATGTCTGGGTGGGCATGGGTGATGGCTCCATGCCTTAGCCTGAGAAAAGAAAAAGGCAAGAGGTCCAAGGTCAAGACCTGATGGGAGAAATATCCAAAAGGGTCCTTGGTCTTAGGATTGCCTTGTCAGAGTGTGCTGACTAGGATAAAGGTACCTCACCTTACTTTTTAGGTGAGGTGAGATCCTTGTTTGCTAGCCATGGACACATGGCGATTCTCCATGAGTTTGTGGGTGATGTGACTACTAGGAGTGTGCCATGAGAGCATTCTCTAGCTCTCTAGGTCGTGTGTGACTGGTCAGCCTGATTGTTGGGCTGATTTTCTCTCTTGTGTGAGATTGTGGACTCTAGTGTGTTAGTCTTAGCCTCCATGGCTAAGTGGAGTGGCTTGTGAGAGGGCTGACTTGCCCAAGCTCTAGCTCTATATGTAGTCCATCATTTTGAGTGATTCAACAACCATTCTTTAGCACAAGTGATGCCCTTCTAATCACACATGCTCGCTGCTCCAAGGCTCCCTCTCTCCTCCATTTCCAACACAAAACATCCTTGATGTAGCGGCTCTGCTGCAGCGAGAGAGAGCATGACTTGCGGTCACGCACGATCTGGATACCGAGGAAGTATGATGCCTCCCTGAGATCAGACATCTGGAAGCGCTCCTGCATGGCTTCCTTGAACTCCTGCAGTGCAGACATGCTGTTTAAAAGGAGGAGCATGTCAACCACATAGACAATGATGATGAGGATCTCATGCTCATGCTGCCAGCGATACACGCTGTAGTCACACTCGCTGCGCTCAAACCCCATGCACTGCAATGCCGCATCCAACTTCTGGTTCCAAGCACGCGACGCTTGCTTGAGGCCGTACAGCGACTTCTGCAGCTTGCAGACCAGGTGCTCCGAGCCATCCATGACAAACCCCTCCGGCTGCTCCATGTAGATCTCCTCCTCCAAGTTACCATTCAAGAATGCCGTCTTGACATCCATGTGGTGAACCTCGAAGTCCTCAGCTGCTGCATAAGAGAGGAGCGTGCGCACAGAGGCAAACTTTGCAACGGGGGCAAAAGTTTCTGTGTAGTCGATGCCCTCCTGCTGCGAGTAGCCCTTGGCGACCAGCCTCGCCTTGTACTTTTCCAGGTTACCATCTGCTCCCCGCTTCTTCTTGAAGACCCACTTGCACTTGATCACTTTACGTCCAGGTGGACGCTCAGTCAGCTCCCNCATCCATGACGAACCCCTCCGGCTGCTCCATGTAGATCTCCTCCTCCAAGTCACCATTCAAGAATGCCGTCTTGACATCCATGTGGTGAACCTCGAAGTCCTCAGCTGCTGCATAAGAGAGGAGCGTGCGCACAGAGGCAAACTTTGCAACGGGGGCAAAAGTTTCTGTGTAGTCGATGCCCTCCTGCTGCGAGTAGCCCTTGGCGACCAGCCTCGCCTTGTACTTTTCCAGGTTACCATCTGCTCCCCGCTTCTTCTTGAAGACCCACTTGCACTTGATCACTTTACGTCCAGGTGGACGCTCAGTCAGCTCCCACGTGCCGTTGTCCAGCTGCGACTGTATCTCTTGCTGTACGGCTTGCGCCCAATCTGCTGCATCCGGTGCAGCCATGGCCTCCTTGTATGACGTTGGCTCATCTGAATCTGCTACAACTGCAACGTTCATCTCTTCTGGTTTCTGCAGCATCCAGAAATGGCCGCGCTCACCAGGCTTGTAACGCACCCTAAGAGGGTACCTCCGACCTGGAGCTGGAGCGTTAGCAGGCGGCTGACGCGGTGCGGCTGGCACAACTACTTCTGTTGGTGGTGCTACATCTCCCTCCTCTGCTTCTGCCGATGAAGTTGCTGTATTTGCTGCATCAGACATGGGAGAGTAGAGTGATTCTCCCACTGTCACAATAGAGGAAGGATCGGGAGAAACTGGGTCAGGAAGAATTTCTGCTCCCATTGTCTCGTCAGCTGCTGTTTCTGTTACCTCTTCACACACAATGTTGGTGCCGATGACGTTGCTCTCATTGAAGACGACATCCCTGGAGATGATGACGTGGCCTGTATCCCTATCGTAGAGGCGATACGCCTTGCTTGCCACGTCGTAGCCAATCATCAGCATCTGCGCACTCTTCGCGTCCCACTTTTGCCGCTTCTCCTTGGGCACGTGCATGTGCGCCAAGCTGCCAAACGCGCGAAGATGACCCATGCTCGGCTTCTTGCCGAACCACGCCTCGTACGGCGTCATCTGCTCCAACGCCTTAGTTGGACTACGGTTCTTGATGTAGACCGTAGTGCTCAAAGCTTCAGCCCAGAAGTCGTAGGTCAGCCGAGCCGCGTGCAACATGGAGCGCGGCGACTCAACGATGGTGCGGTTGGCGCGTTCTGCTACACCATTTTGCTGCGGCGAGTACGGCGCGGTACGCTGCGCCTTGATGCCAGCTGCTGCGAGGTAGTCCTGGAACTCCTTGCTTAGGTATTCTCTACCGCGATCGCTGCGTAGCGCCTTGATCTTCTTGCCGGTCTGGTTCTCCATCATGGCCTTGAACTCCTTGAACCTGTCAAAGCACTGGTCCTTGGAGGAAAGGAAGTACACAGCAGTGTAACGACTGAAATCATCAATGAAGGTGAGAAAATACCTAGAGCCTCCAAAGCTCTGGGTCTGCATCGGTCCGCACAAGTCCGTGTGGACCAGCTCCAACACCCCTTTTGCACGCTCCCCTGCTCCAGAGAACGCCTCGCGGTGCTGCTTCTCCTCCAAACAGCCAATGCATAACTGCTGCTCAAAGTTAGAGATGGTAGGTAGGTCACGCACCATCTGCTTTGCTTGAAGCTGCTGTAAGGCGCGCATGCCGATGTGGCCGTAGCGTGCATGCCAGATCTCGCCATCTGTCGCCTGCACCACTGCTG
>SZWC01001372.1:76540-101436 GCA_023375785.1 Penium margaritaceum
TACGTCGCTGGTACAGCTGCAGAAGAACCCGCATCAGCTGCACCCTTTTGCGGCGTCTTCCCCGCCACCACCTGCGCTGCGGTGATGCCTTTTGCCTGTGGAACTGGAGCCGGCTCGTCGCCGCT
Organism: Penium margaritaceum; assembly: GCA_023375785.1. Lineage (NCBI taxonomy): Eukaryota > Viridiplantae > Streptophyta > Zygnematophyceae > Desmidiales > Peniaceae > Penium > Penium margaritaceum. The sequence goes on from SZWC01001372.1 coordinate 76,666, forward strand.
CACCACCTCCCACAAGCCCCTCTCCTCCAAAAGGAGGCGGGTACGGATCTTCCAAAACGTGAAGTTGGCGCGTCCCTCCAGCCTCTCCAAAGGCTGGGCTGCTGTCACAACGCCAGCTGCTGCCATTTTGAGCCTTGGTGATGCCCAGCGCTGCCCTTGGATGGCGGCGCTACCCCTGCTTCTTCTGCTGCTTCTGCCAGAAATCTGTCTGACAGAAAATGGACTGTAGATGCCAGCAGACTGGGAATTTTAAAAAACTGAGCCCACCACTGGAAAATTCAGCTCAAAACCTTTCAGATCGACCCATAAAACAGGGTCATCAACAGGGTATTTCAAAAGATATGCCCTCTTGAAAACAGGGTATGCTTCTGCTCCTACTCCAACTCAGGCCAGCCAGCTTGTAAACGGCGTTTCTCCCAAACGAATTGATGGAATGCAAATATTTTTGCACCAATGGAAAGTTTACAAAAAATACTACAATTCTCATGTGCTACTGTTTAAATTTGACAAAGAAACAAGAGAGTTATGGTCATCACAAGGCGACAGTCTTACTCATAGAGAAGAGTGTAGCCCTGGCTGACCTCGTTTTGAGCATAACTCTCAATCCGACCGTTGGATGTTCGCGATTATGGGCTCGTTGGAAAGCTTGTCCTCTGAACTGGAAGATCTAGTGGTTGATTGTCAAATTTCGTGAAGGTTTTACCCCAACCCGTCACTCTCAAAGTGACGGCCTGTGCTGGCTAAAAGTGGCAGAACTTGGCTCTGATACCAAATGTTGGAAATGGAGGAGAGAGGGAGCCTTGGAGCAGCGAGCATGTGTGATTGGAAGGGCATCACTTGTGCTGAAGAATGGTTGTTGAATCACTCAAAATGATGGAGTACATATAGAGCTAGTGCTTGGGCAAGTCAGCCCTCTCACAAGCCACACCACTTAGCCATGGAGGCTAAGGCTCACACACTAGAGTCCACAATCTCACACAAGGGAGGAAATCAGCCTAACAATCAGGCTGACCAGTCACACACGACCTAGAGAGCTAGAGAATGCTCTCATGGCACACTCCTAGTGGTCACATCACCCACAAGTCCATGGAGAATCCTCCTAGCACACAAGGATCTCACCTCACCTAAAAAGTAAGGAGAGGTACCTTTATCCTAGTCAGCACACTCTGACAAGGCAATCCTAAGACCAAGGACCTTTTTGGATATTTCTCCCATCAGGTCTTGACCCTGGACCTCTTGCCTTTTTCTTTTCTCAGGCTAAGGCATGGAGCCATCACCCATGCCCACCCACACATCGACGGTCCATGACCCCCGAAACTTCGAAAATTCATATCTCCCAATCCGACCGTTGGATCGGCCTCAAACTTGGACCGTAGACATTTTGCCACATGATCTTTCCAATGGTGAAGTCGGATTGGCGATCGGAGCAGGCATCTGGTACTTTCCTGGAACTTGCTCCTGTGGACCTGAAATTGAGCCGGATGGCTCCCTTTCCAACAGCTAACCGCCAGCTAACGCTCAAGTACCAGGTCACAGGTACCCTCTCTAGATATGCTACAAGCCTGGTGAGCGTGGTGAATTCTGGATACTGCTTAAACCAGAACAGATGAACGTTACAGTTGTAGCAGATTCAGTTGAGCCAACATCATATAAGGAGACCATGGTTATACCAGATGTAGCGGATTGGGTGCAAACTGTGCAGCAACAAATATAGTCTCAGCCTGATAACGACATGTGGGAGCTGATTGAGTATCCACCTAGATACAAGGTTATCAAGTCTAAGTAGGTGTTCAAGAAGAAACAAGAAGCAGATGTCAACCTGGAAAAGTACAATACGAGGCTGGTCGCCAAGGGTTAGTCACAATAGGAGGATATTGAATACACAAAAAACCTTTGTTCCTGTTATAAAATTTGCCTCTGTGCACATACTCTTTTCGTATGTAGCAGTTGAGGGCTTCGAGTTTCACCACCTGGAAGTCAAGACGATATTCTTGAATGGTGACTTGGAGGAGGAGATCTACCTTGAACGACCAGAAGGGTTCATCATTGATGACGAGGAACATCTGGTTTGCAAGTTGTAGAAATTGCTATATGACCTTGAGCAAGCGTCACGTGCTTGGAACCAGAAGTTGGATACAACATCTGAGTGCATGGGATTTGAGCACAACGAATATGACTACAGTGTTTATTACTGGCAGCATGAGTATGAGATCCTCATCATCATTATCTATGTGGATGACATGATCCTTTTCCTCCAATATGTCTGTACTTTAGGAGTTCAAGGAGGCCAAGAAGGAGTGTTTCCAGATGTTTGATCTCGGGGAGGCATCCAGATCACACATGACCGTAAATCACGCTTTCTCTCGCTACAGCCGAATCGCCACACCAAGGATGTCTTGTAACGGTTTGACATGGTAGAGGCCAAACCCATTGGTATACCCTCCGAGATATCTTGTGAGTTTTAGTTGAGAAGTAGATGCACCTAAGGGGCAAAAGTACTAGACTACTGTCGGCAGTCTAATGTACCTCATGGTGGCAACGAGGTTGGACCTCGCACAAGTTGTAAGCGTTGTGAGCTAATACATGGCTACTTCTGGACCTGAGTACCTAAAGGCAGTGAAATGGGTCTTGGGCTACATTGCTAGAACCATTTACATCGACATCACCTATAATGACAATAATAACAGCACCATTGGCTACACAAGCAAAGATTTGACTTCAAACCCTGAGGACCGGAAATCCATCTTTGAATATGTGTTCCTCGTGAATGGCGAGGCCATCAACTGGTGTAGCAAGCTACAGGTGGTCGTGGCTACCTCAAGCACGGAAGGTGAGAATGTCTCTCTCAGCTTTGGAGCTAAGGAAGAAGTTTGGCTTGAACGTCTCATGGTAGAGATACGTCCCATGTGTGTCGATAACCAAAGCACTATCACATTCGCCAAGAACCGTGAGCACCATGATCACACCAAACACATCGACATTGCCTATCACTTCATCATGCACATGGTAAAAGAGAATGCGATCAAGCTGGAGTTCACTCTAACCAGCAAGCAGGTTGCTGATTTCTGCACCAAGCTAGTGACCTATAAGGAGCAGTTCTACAGGAAGGCATGTGGACTTAGTCCACTCTGACTGTGGAAACATGGTGTTGGAACGAGAGGAGAGAGGGAGCCTTGGAGCAGAGAGCATGTGGGAATGAAAAGGCATTAGTTGTGCTGAAGAATGGTTATTGGATCAGACAAGATGATCTAGTATATATAGAGCTAGAGCTTGGGCAACTCAGCCCTCTCACAAGCTACACCACTTAGCCATGGAGGCTAAGGCTCACACACTAGAGTCCACAATCTCACACAAGAGAGGAAATCAGCCTAGCAATCAGGCTAACAAGTCACACACGACCTAGAGAGCTAGAGAATGCTCTCAGGGCACACTCCTAGTCGTCATATAACCCAAAAACCCATGGAGAATCGCCATGTGTCCATGGCTAGCACACAAGGATCTCACCTCACCTAAAACGTGAGGAGGGGTACCTTTATCCTAGTCAGTACACTATGACAAGTAAATCCTAAGACCAAGGTCCTTTTCGGATATTTCTTCCATCAGATCTTGACCCTTGACCTCTTGCCCTTTTTCTTTTCTCAGGCTAAGGCATGGAGCCATCGCCCATGGTCTCCCAGACATCAACGGTCTTTGACCCCAGAAACTTAAAAAATTCATATCTCCCAATCCGATTGTTGGATGGGCCTGAAACTTGGATCGTAGATAATTTGCCACCGTATCTGACCAATGATAGAGTTGGATTGACAATCGGAGCAGGCATCTGGTAGTTTCTTGGAACTGAGCGAGATGACTCCTTTTCCAACAAGTGGAGATCCTTGGACACAGCGTCATCCGGCTCAGTTTCAAGTCCAAAGGAGCAAGTTCCATGACAATACCAGATGGTTACTCTGATCATTGATCTGATTTCACCAATAGAAAGATGAGATAGCAATTTGTCTACGATCCAAGTGTCAAGCCGACCCAATGGTCTGATTAGGAGATATAAAATTTCAATGTTTATGGGGTCATGGACCGCTGATGTCTGGGTAGCCATGGATGATGGCTCCATACCTTAGCCTGAGAAAAGAAAAAAAGCAAGAGGTCTAGGGTTAAGACATGATGGGAGTGTTGGATCTTGAGGAGAGAGGGAGTCTTGGAGCAGCGAGCATGTGGGACTGAAAGGACATCACTTGTACTGAAGAATGGTTGTTGAATCACTCAAAATAATGGAGTACATACAGAGCTAGGGCTTGGGCAAGTCAGCCCTCTCACAAACCACACCACTTAGCCACGGAGGCTAAGGCTCACACACTGGAGTCCATAATCTCACACAAGGAGGGAAATCAGCCTAATTATCAGACTGACCAGTCACACACGACCTAGAGGGCTAGAGAATGTTCTCATGGCATGCTCCTAGTGGTCACATCACCCACAAATGCATGCAGAATCGCCATGTGTCCATCGCTAGCTCATAAGGATCTACGCTCACCTAAAAAGTAAGGAGAGGTACCTTTATCCTAGTCAGTACACTCTAACAAGACAATCCTAAGACCAAGGATGTTTTCGGATATTTCTCCCATCAGGTCTTGACCCTCGACCTCTTGCCTTTTTCTTTTCTCAGGGCATGGAGCCATTTCCCATGGCCACCCAGACATGGGCGGTCCATGACCCGGGAAAGTTTGAAATATCATATCTCCCAATCCGACCGTTGGATCGGCCTCAAACTTGGACCATGCATAATTTGCCATTTGCTCTTTCCAATGGTGAAGTCCGATTGACAATCGTAAGAAGCATGTGGTAGTTTCCTGGAACTTGCTCTTGTGGACCTGAAACTGAGCCGGATGGCTCCTTTCCCAACAATCTCCTACTTTGCCGCAGTTAGAGTGGACTGAGTCCACATGCCTTAATGCAGAACTGCTGCTTCTCACGGGTCACTGGCTTGGTGCAGAAATCAGTGACCTGCTTGCTGGTTGGAGTAAACTTCAGCTTCATAGCACCCTCCTGCACCATGTGCCTGATAAAGTGATATGCGATGTCAATGTGCTTGCTGTGTACATGGTGCTCAGGATTCTTTGTGAGTGAGATTGTGCTATGGTTATCGATGCATACAGGAACTGGAATTGCTACACTTCTACTCATCTCCGCCATGAGATGCTGAAGCCAATCTGCTTTCTTTGCTCCGAAACTGAGAGAGACGTACTCAGCTTCCGTGCTTGAGGTGGCCACAACCACCTGCCGCTTGCTGCACCAGCTGATGGTCCTACCATTCATGAGAAACACATGTCCAGAGATGGACTTGTGGTCCTCAGAGTTTGAAGCCCAATCTGCGTCTGTATAGCCGATGATATTATTGTTGTTGCTGTTGTACGAGATGCCAATGTTAATGGTTCCAGCATGTGACGCTTGCTTGAAGCCGTAAAGCGACTTCTATAGCTTGCAAACCAGGTGCTCTGGCCATCCATGACGAACCCCTCCGGCTGCTCCATGTCGATCTCCTCCTCCAAGTCACAATTCAAGAATGCCGTCTTGACATCCATGTGGTGAACCTCGATCTCCTCAACTGCTCGATAAGAGAGGAGCGTGCACACAGAGGTAAATCTGTAACAGGGACAAAGGTTTCTGTGTAGTCGATGTCTTCCTGCTGCAAGTAGCCCTTGGCGACCAGCCTTGCCTTGTATTTTTCCAGGTTGCTATCTACTCCCCGCTTCTTCTTGAACACCCACTTGCACTTGATTACCTTGCATCCAGGTGGATGCTTTGTCAGCTCCAACGTGCCATTGTCCACCTGCGATTGTATCTCTTGCTACATGGTTTGTACCCAATCAGCTGCATCAGGTGTAGCCATGGCCTCCTTGTATGACGCTGGCTCATCTGAATCTGGTACAGCTGCAACGTTCATCTACTCTGGTTTGTGCAGCTTCCAGAAATGGCCACGCTCATCAGGCTTGTAGTGCAGCCCAGGAGGATACCTATGACCTGGTACTAGAGCGTTAGCGGGCGGCTGGCGCTCTGCTGCTAGCACCACTACTATTGGTGGTGGTGCGGCATCTTCTTCCTTTGCTGCTGCCGATGAGGCCGTTGTATCTGCTACATCAGACATGGGAGAATAGAGTGGTTCTCCCACTATCACAGTGGAGGAAAGATTACAAGAGACTGGGTCAGGAAGGATATCTGCTCCCACTGCTTTGTCAGTTGCTGGTTCGGCTGCCTGTTCCAAGATAATGTTGGTGCCAATGACGTTGCTCTCGTTGAAGACATCCCTGGAGATGATGACGTGGCCTGTATCCCTCTTGTAGAGGCGATAGGCCTTGCTTGCCACGTCATAGCCAATCATGAGCATCTGCGCGCTTATCGCCTTCCACATCTGTTGCTTCTCCTTTGGCACGTGCATGTGTGCCAACCTGCCAAATGCGCGAAGATGACTCAGACTCGGCTTCTTGCCGAACCACGCCTCGTACGGCGTCATCTGCTCCAACGCCTTAGTTGGACTACGGTTCTTGATGTACACCGCAGAGCTCACGGCTTCAGCCCAGAAATCTAAGGTCAGCCGAGCCGCGTGAAGCATGGAGCGTGTAGACTCCACGATAGTGCGATTGGCGTGTTCTGCTATACCGTTCTGCTGCGGTGAGTATGGCGCAGTATGCTGCGCCTTGATGCAAGCTCCTGCGAGGTAGTCCTGGAATTCCTTGCTCAGGTACTCTCCACCACGGTCGGTGCGTTGATCTTCTTGCCAGTCTGGTTGTCCATCATTGCCTTGAACTCCTTGAACTTATCAAAGCACTGGTCCTTGGAAGCAAGGAAGTACACAGCAGTGTAACTCCTGAAATCATCAATGAAGGTCAGAAAATACCTAGAGCCTCCAAAGCTGTAGGTGTGCATCAGAACACACAAGTCCGTGCGGACGAGCTCCTGCACCTCCTTCGTACGCTCCCCTGCTCTAGAGAACGCCTCACGATACTCCTTACCTTCCAAACAGCCGATGTACAATTGCTGCTGAAAATTGGAGCTGGTGGACAAGTCACGAACCATCTGCTTCGCTTGAAGCTGCTGCAAGACGTGCATGCCGATCCGGCCATAGCGTGCAGGCCAGATCTCCCTATTTGTTACCTGTACCTCTGCTGCAAGACTCTGTTTGCGCGAGATCTTGGTCGCCCCCAACAGGCGGTACATATTGCCTTCCTTCACGGACCTGGCCAACGCTTCTCCTGTTTCCTTGTCAAGGATGTAGCCATAGTCATCGTCAAAGATGACTCACAGTCGTGTGTTGGTGAGAAAGGACATTGAGAGAAGATTGAATGTAACATTAGGTACATACAGCACGCCATGGAACATCCCCACTTCAATGCCAGGCAAGGTCTCCAATCACATGTCCACAATCCCAATCCCCTCAGCATACACTACCTGATCATCATCCAGAGCGATAGGACGGGTAGGGTTGGACAGCAGCTGCGTAAACCACTCCTTGTTATGTTTCAGGCTCTTGGTACACCCTGAGTCCCTGTACCATGCGAGATCCGCCTTCTCCACTTGTGACTTGTCAGATTTTGCCATGAAGAGACGGTCGTGAACCTCCTTGGCCACATTCATATTGCCAAAGTGGCGTACGCCAGCCTGGTTTTGCTACTCCTGCTGTTGCTACTGGCGCTGCTATGATTCTTGCTGCTGCTGCTGTGGAGATTGCTGCTTTTGCTGCTATTGCTGTTGCTCCTTTTGGTTACTCTTGAACTTGAAATACTCTTTCTTGTAGTGTCCCTCTTTCTAGCAATAGTGGCATCTGCCCTTCTTCTTACCTCTCTCCTGTCCCGACTGCTGCTGCTGCTGGTTGTGTGAGCCCATGGCCATGAAAGCTGCTTCACTGCTGCTGCTCCCGCCATTGTGCTTTGCTGCATTCCAACGTAGATCTACCTACACCAGGTGCGTGCAGATGAAGTCCAGGTCGAGAGTAGGCTGGCACTCCAACGTCTCTCACACCTTGTCATAGCTCGTTGGGAATCCCCTCAGTAAGAGGAGGACAAAGCACGTGTCTTGGACAGGGTTGCAGGCCTCTTTCAGCTGCTTTGCTAGCTCATTTGCCGTGTCCAAGTACGCCTTGTTGGATCTGGAGGAGAGACGGAGCCTTGGAGCAGCGAGCATGTGGGATTGAAAGGACATCACTTGTGCTGAAGAATGGTTGTTGAATCACTCAAAATGATAGAGTACATATAGAGCTAGAGCTTGGGCAAGTCAGCCCTCTCACAAGCCACACCACTCAGCCATGGAGGCTAAGGCTCACACACTAGAGTCTACAATCTCACACAAGGGAGGAACTCAGCCTAACAATCAGGTTGACCAGTCACACACGACCTAGAGAGCTAGAGAATGCTCTCATGGCACACTCCTAGTGGTCACAGCACCCACAAATCCATGGATAATCGCCATGTGTCCGTGGCTAGCACACAAGGATCTCACCTCAACAAAAAAGTAAGGAGAGGTACCTTTAACCTAGTCACCGCACTCTGACAAGGCAATCCTAAGACCAAGGACCTTTTTGGATATTTCTCCCATCAGGTCTTGACCTTGGACCTCTTGCTGTTTTCAGGCTAAGGCATGCAGCCATCACCCATGGCCACCCAGACATCGGCGGTCCATGACCCCTGAAACTTCTATAATTCATATCTCCCAATCCGACTGTTGGATCGGCCTGAAACTTGGACTGTAGATAATTTGCCACCTGATCTTTCCAATGGTGAAGACGGATCAAGGATCAGAGCAGGTATCTCAAAGTTTGTGGGAACTTGCTCTTGTGGACCTGAAATTGAGCTGGATGGCCCCTTTCCCAACACGCTTCCATCCCTTCGCCATCGTATATTTTCAACGCCATCATCTCCTCCTCCAAAAGCATGAGGAATGCAGGATCCGTGCTCTCATACTTCTTGCACAACGTATCCCATCCCTCTTTTGCAGTAGCCTTGTTTCTCACGTACTGAAGATGCAGGTTGGAGATGGTGTTGACAAGCAGCCTGTAGGCCTACCTGTCCTTCTTCTTCTAGTCCTCATATGTCGTCACTGCAGTTGTAGATGAACTTGCATCTGCTGCACCTTTCTGCGACGTCTTCCCGCCACCACCTCAGCTGTAGTGATGCCTTTTGCCTGTGGAGGCGGAGCGCGCTCGTCGCCGCTCACCACCTCTCACAAACCCTTCTCCTCTAAAAGGAGGCGGGTAAGGATCTTCCAAAACGTGAAGTTGGTGCGTCCTTCCAGCCTCTCCAAGGGCTAAACTATAGTGACCATGCCAGCTGCTGCCATTTTGAGCTTTGGTGATGCTCAACGCTGCCCTAAGGTGGCGGCGCTACCCCTGCTTCTACCGCTACTTTTGCCAGAAATCTATGTGACAGAAAATGGACTGTAGATGCCAGCAAACTGGGTATTTGAAAAACTGCGCCCACCACTCGAAAATGCAGCCCAGAACCTTTCAGATCGACCCATAAAAGAGGGTCATCAACAGGGGATTTTGAAAGATATGCCCTCTTGAAAATAGGATATGCTTCTGCTCTTACTCCAACTCAGACCAGCCAGTTCGTAAACAGCGTTTTTCCAAAAACGAATCTATGGAATGCAAATATTTTTGCACCAATGGAAAGCTTACAAAAAATACTACAATTCGCATGTACTACTTTTAAATTTGACAAAGAAACAAGAGCGTTATGGTCATCACAAGGCGACAGTCTTACTCATAGGGAAGAGTGTAGCCCTAGCCGACCTCGTTTTCAGCATAACTCTCAATCCGACTGTTGGATCTTCGCGATCTTGGGCTCCTTAGAAAGCTTGTCTCCGGAACTTGAAGTTCCTATGGTTGATTATCAAATTTGGTCAAGGTTTGATCCTAGCCCGTCATTCTCAAAGTGACATCTTGTGTTGGCCGAATCTGGCATAATCTGGCTCTGATATAAATTGTTGGATCTAGAGGAGAGAGGGAGTCTTGGAGCAGCGAATATGTGGGACTGAAAGGGCATCACTTGTGCTGAAGAATGGTTATTGAATCACTCAAAATGATGGAGTACATATAGAGCTAGAGCTTGGGCAAGTCAGCCCTCTCACAAGCCATACCACTTAGCCATGGAGGCTGAGGCTCACACACTAGAGTCTGTTGGAAAAAGGGCAACCGTCCGATCCTCTTCATCTACTGATCTACTGGGCTCGGCACGATATCAACAAAAGGAAAAACAACAGGGCCGAAAGAGAGAGATGCCCATCTCTCTCTCGACCCTCCTGTCTATCCTATATGGCGGGGCATGGTATGACTGTGGGCAGGCCTCTTTAGGCTTCCCACTGATCCATCCATTCGTAGCCCTACTCTGTCTACTCATCCTATGGGAGCTCCACAGAGCTGACAAAACAACTCTACCGGACAACATATATTTGGACAGGTTTTGGACAAACAGGGTGTGTGGTTCGGCAGAGGAAGCGAGAGTTCGAGCATGAGCTCCTCTCAACTCTGAGTCTGCTGACATGGCGAGGAACAGGAGCACGCGCAAGACACTGCTCTTTCTAAAGATGGATCCTACAGTCATGAATCGTGCAAAGGCAGTTGGAAGAATTGCGGCCGTCGCCAATCCGTCATCTCAAGACGTCCGGCCGAGAGATCAGCGACTATGAGAAGCCACCGCAGATCCGGAGGATCTCGTCCGTGGATCGCACCGAGGACGCTGGACATCTACCAACCTCGGTCTGCCGATGATCGGAGATCATCGAGCGGTGTCCGGCAGATCCTGTGGCTGAGAACGCGAAGACACAAGGATACCGGACTATTCAACACTTGTACTTTTCTGCTCTTATTTAGTACAGACATACAAGTAGTTGTAGTTTTGTATTTGCTATCACTTCATCTGTGTGTAACCATTCTGAGCAAGCTTGGTACCATTGGAAAACTTGTGAGATGAGTCGTGTAACTGTGCCTTTAGCTCACTCTCTTGAATCGCACAGTCAGTGGTATTATTCAGGCAAGAGTGCCTGTGTGTGTGTGTGAGAACAGTAACACGTGTATGAGAGAGTATTACCGATAGTCCAGTAGACAATTGAGAAGATTGACTTATCAGAGTACTGTGTCTGAAGACTCCTAAAGATCCTGGTATGTAAATTTCAACCTTTGGTATCAGAGCAGGTGGCGTCATCAGATCTACATAATCATGGTAGCAACAATCAACCATGGAGACCACTTCAAAGTTGCATCGTTTGACGGCGATGACTACCGTACATTTGCATTCAACATCAAGATGGTTTTCCTGAACAAGGGACTATGGGGAGTTGTCTGTGATCCTCCCACTCACATATTACCTGCAAGAGCGTCATCAGAAGAACAAATCAGTTGGAAGCGGTGTTGTGATCAGGCCTTTTCAATTCTGGCACTGAACTTAACAGAACAACTCAAGTTTATCATCAAAGACAACAACCCGACCAAATGTCCAAGGAAAGCATGGAAGGCCCTGAAGAGTCGCTATGAAAGGACAAGCGACGTTGAACTGGGAAGTCTCCTGACAGAGTTCCACACATAACGGATGGAAGAAGGAACACGCTTGGAAGATCATGTGTCCCATCTCAAGCATCTAGGAAGCCGTATCGCATCAATGGGAGAAGCGATCTCCGAGAGAGTTCTAGTACTAACCCTCTTTTGTGGACTACCTATCAGATTCAAAGACACAATCAACCGCGTTCTGACCTTTCAGAATCAAGGGAAGACCTTTGATGCTCAACTGGCTGAACTTCGAACAACACTACAACAAGCCATTGATGCACAAGGAAGAGCCACCGGTGGGGCACCCGGTGCCGCCGCAGGAGTAGCTACACCAGCAGCACCATCCGAAAATCAACCATGCTCACTTACTTTGACGAAGGCTGTTGAAGAACTCATGATGGTTGAAGAGCAACATATTAAGGACAATGGAGGAGAAGCTGGTCTTGTGACCAAATATCAAGGACAAAGGACAAAAAAGTTTGGAAGCTATGGTAACGGCAGTCAGAGCTCCCTCACACACTCCAACAATAGAGATTCATCAACCCCTCATTCAGCACAAGAATATGTTCCCCCAACGGACCGAGTGTGCTGGACGTGCAAGCAGAAGGAGCACATTGCCGTGGACTGCCCCAAATGGCGTCCAAACTTTGCTCGTCACTATGGTTCCCGACGACCACATCAAGCAATGCTGACTTTGTCCACTTGCCGCCTTTCTTACAGGATCTACAAAAGCACAGGAATTATCAGATGGAGAGGACAACTTTCAGTTGACCTCCTATCTGAAGGACCAACTATGTCTGACGGGGACATGTAAGCTACACCACCAGAACCTTTATTCTATGACTCAGAACCAGCAGATTCAGCACACCACATCTTGACTGAAGAAGAGTTTGTGACTGAAGAACTGGCCATGTGCTCCATCAATAGCGGCCTTCTCCTGGCTGTTGGCATCTTGGCATGGATCATGGACTCTGGGTGTACGAAATATATGACTTGCAAAAAGGACTGGTTCATCAACTTCAAACGGTTTTTGACGCCACGAGAAGTCCGTCTTGGTGATGGAAGAACTATCCCTGCCTACGGCCAAGGAACAGTGAGAGTTGGGATCAAGTGCAACGGAAAACCGGCAACAAGGACTTTTGAAGATGTACTTTATATTCCAGACCTTACCGCAAACCTTCTCTCAGTCACCAAGCGCAACGACAAAGGCTTCAAAGTAGTGTTTGACACTGACAAGAACTGCAAGGTGTACAACCAAGCATTGCAACTGGCAGCCGTGGCTACACGGATGGGAAATCTGACTATCCTTAACACCAGTGAACCATCAAGACATTCAGGAACGCAAGAGATGGCCTTCGTGGCTTCTGCTCCTATACCGACAAAGACATCTCTAGCAAACCCAGTAGAACTTTGGCACAAGCGGCCGGCACATGTCAGCTATTCAACTCTAACAAAAATGGCTGCAGATTAAGTTGCCCATGATCTTCCGGACAGCCTGCTGCAAGACAAAGAAGCATCCATGTGCGGTGGCTGCATCACAGGCAAACAACATCGAGCGTCTTTTCAAACACTCCCGTCACATGGGACTCATGAGTGCCTGGAGCTCGTCCACATGGATCTGTGCTATATCAAGGAAGGCTCCCTCTCCAACAAGCACTATTTCCTTGTCATTCTGGACGACTATTCACACATGGTCTGGACTCGGATTCTCCGCCTCAAATCTGATGCTGTCGAAGAAATCAAAACCTGGGTTCGACAGGTTGAAAACGAAACCAGCCTGACCGTGAAGAAGATCCGAACTGACAACGGAACAGAGTTTGTCANAGCCTGCTGCAAGACAAAGAAGCACCCATGTGCGGTGGCTGCATCACAGGCAAACAACATCGAGCGTCTTTTCAAACACTCCCGTCACATGGGACTCATGAGTGCCTGGAGCTCGTCCACATGGATCTGTGCTATATCAAGGAAGGCTCCCTCTCCAACAAGCACTATTTCCTTGTCATTCTGGACGACTATTCACACATGGTCTGGACTCGGATTCTCCGCCTCAAATCTGATGCTGTCGAAGAAATCAAAACCTGGGTTCGACAGGTTGAAAACGAAACCAACCTGATCGTGAAGAAGATTCGAATTAACAACGGAACAGAGTTTGTCAACCGCAACCTCAAGGCTTTCCACAATGAAAGAGGCATTCAGCATCAAACCACAGTGCCATACACTCCACAACAGAATGGCAAAGCCGAGAGGATGAATCAGACTCTCCTTGAAAGAGTCCGGACTATGCTTCATACGGCCAGGGTCTCATCCGCATTCTAGGCTGAAGCTCTTCACTGCAGCATACATCATGAATCGCCTTCCCACGACAAAGCTGCCTGCAGGTGCATCCACACCCTATGAAGCATGGACCGGACATAAGCCCTATCTGGGGTACATCCATATTTTCGGATGCACAGTACATGCCTGGATCTGCCCAGAAGAGCGCTCCAAATTGGACCCACGATCTAAAGTCTGTATCCTCCTTGGATATGAGACACGTGACATCTATCGACTCTGGGATCCAGACTCCAAACGAGTGGTTTGCAGCAGGCAGCCCATCTTTGATGAAAGCTTCTTCAACCGTACACGCGATACAACACCACCAGCAGTTACACCCACTGTCTACATTGAAATAACGCCACCACTTTTGCAAAAATTCTCTGTTGAATCAACACCCGATGATCACGCTGGTGTCCTCCCTCCTGTGGTTCCAGAGGAACATCATCATGCTCCTGCTGCTTCACAGAAAGACACCTCCAACACCCCGTCACAGTCAGGACTACGACGATCGGCCAGACTTACCAGACCCCCGACGTTTCTTCAACTCGGTTTTTTATCTACAACTGAGCTCTCTGCAGGCAACGACCTTGACCATACAGCACTGATCACACAAGTGGTGGATCCCACCAGCTTCAAAGATGCTATGCGTTGTTCAGACGCAGACCTATGGCGCCAAGCAGCTCAAGATGAGCTTTCTCAGCTTCAGAAACAACACACATGGGATCTGGTCCCTCGACCACCCAACACGCCCATTGTTATGTGTAAGTGGGTGTTCAAGACAAAGCTGACCAGTGCAGGTACACCTGATCGTCACAAGGCACGTCTTGTCGCGCGCGGTTTCAGTCAAGTTCTTGGAGTCAACTACCAAGATACTTTTGCACCAGTAGCCAAGTATTCATCCATCAGGGTCATTCTCTCTTTGGCCGCCAACAACAAGTGGCATCTCCATCAGATGGATGTCAAGAGTGCCTTCCTCAATGGTGACCTTAAAGAAGTCATCTACATGACCCAACCAGAAGGCTTTGAGTCACCGGATCACCCCGACTATGTCTGCAAACTCAACAAGTCCTTATATGGCCTCAAGCAAGCTCCGCGNTCCATCAGGGTGATTCTCTCTCTGGCCGCCAACAACAAGTGGCATCTCCATCAGATGGATGTCAAGAGTGCCTTCCTCAATGGTGACCTTAAAGAAGTCATCTACATGACCCAACCAGAAGGCTTTGAGTCACCGGATCACCCCGACTATGTCTGCAAACTCAACAAGTCCTTACATGGCCTCAAGCAAGCTCCACGCCAGCAGAAGCTCAAGATCCACGAATTCTTCCTGGTCCAAGGTCTCCAACGTCTACACTCTGATCACTCCGTGTACTTTTGTGGAGGATCCAACCTACTCGGCGTCATCCTCTACGTGGACGATCTGATTCTTTTCGGACCATCCCTCTCTATTCTGGATACCCTCAAACAGCAGCTTTCTCGCCGGTTTGAGATGACTGATATGGGACCTCTCAAGTACTACCTTGGGATTCAAGTCACCCATGACTTCATGCACGGTCACGTCACACTCACTCAGACTACTTACGCTCAACGTGTGGCCGACAATTTTGGACTTGGAGCATCCACTTCTCAACCTACACCACTCTCCAAGGACCATGGCCTTACCAAACCAGTCACCACTGTCACACCCTTGGCCTCCTCCGCAGATGTCCAAGCTTTTCCGCGCATGGTGGGCTCTCTGATGTTCTCTTCCGTGGCTACCAGACCTGATCTCTCCTTTGCTGTTGGCCTTCTCAGTCAAGGCTGTCAGCGCCCCACTGCTGCTCACGTCGTGGCCACCAAGCACAGCATTCGCTACCTTTGTGGATCCGCTTCCCTTGCGATTCGTTACTCCTCTGGCAACAATATTCTTCAGGGATTCTGCGATGCCGATCTCTCTGATGATCACACCACCAGCCGCTCCACCTCTGGATATGTCTTTCTCCTCAATGGTGGACCCGTGAGCTGGTGTAGCAAGAAGCAATCTGTGGTCATCCTCTCCTCAACGGAAGCTGAGTACATTGCCAAGAGCGAATGCACAAGAGAAGTAGTCGTATGCTTCTGAGCGAGCTCGGCTTCGATCAACTCGAGCCCACGCCCATCCACTGTGATAACGAAGGGGTTATGGCTCTCTTTGAGAACCTAGTTCTTCATGACCGCACCAAGTATATTCGTCGACAGTACCATTACGTTCGTAACGCTGTCGCAGAGGGTGAGGTCGTCATGCACTACCTTCCTACCGTCGATCAAACTGCTGACACATCTTCACCAAAGCCCTCTGTGCCGATCGTCATGCTCATCTCTGCACTCGCATGGGTCTTCTCTCCTTGTCCTGACTCTTCCTGGTGCTTCTTTTCTCTCAATCCCGCTTCTCCTCCCGCTGACGCTTGTCCCCGGTGCTCTCTTTCCGTTCCCCCCATATGAGGCGTTGGAACGGACGGAGGGTGCTCTCGGTGGAATCGTCGTCGCTTCCTGTTTTCGTGCCCCCCACATGAGGCGTTGGCACGGATGCGGGTTGCGCTCGACCGTTTTCCCCATCTTCCTTTGCTTCTGCTTGCGGCTGTCCTCTCCCTCACTGGGTTCTCTTTTCTTCGTCCCTCTCGCAATTCGTTCCTCGCAACACGAGAACGCCCTCTCCTCCTGACATGCTCACCGCCGGCACCACGCCGCTCCAAACTACATTTTCTCTCCGTCTATATCCTGATCCTTCTGTCTTTTCTCTCAGACCCCCATGGGTGGGCCGCCTAAAGATCCTGGTATGTAAATTTCAACAGAGTCCATAATCTCACACAAGGGAGGAAATCAGCCTAACAATCAGGCTGACCAGTCACACACGACCTAGAGAGCTAGAGAATGCTCTCATGGCACACTCCTAGTGGTCATATCACACACAAATCCATGGAGAATTGCCATGTCTCTATGGCTAGCACACAAGGATCTCACCTCACCTAAAAAATAAGGAGAGGTACCTTTATCCTAGTCAGCACAGTCTGACAAGGCAATCCTAAGACCAAGGACCTTTTTGGATATTTTTCAGTCCCACATGCTCGCTGCTCCAAGACTCCCTCTCTCATCCAGATCCAACACATTCTTGACAAGAAAACGGGAGAGGAGCTGGCCAGGTTGGTGAAGGAAGGCAATACATACCGCCTATAAGGGGAAACCAAGATTCCGCGTGAACATAGTCTTACAGCAATGGTGTAGGCGACAGATGGTAAAAGCTGGCATGCATGCGATTGCCATATCGGCATGTGCACCTTGTAGCAATTTCAAACAAAAGAGATGGTGCATGACTTGTCCACCATCTCCATCTTTGAGTAGCAATTATGTATCGGCTGTTTAGAGGAGAAGCAACATCGCAAGGCATTCTCTGGAGCATGGGATCCTACAAAGGAGGCGTTGGAGCTGGTCCACACAGACTTGTGTGACCCAATACAAACCGAGAACTTTGGAAGCTCTAGGTACTTCCTAACGTTTATTGATGATTTTTGCCTTTAGAGTGCTGTGTACTTCCTTGCTTCCAAGGACCATGATTTTGACAGGTTCAAGGAGTTCTATACAATGGAGGAGAACGAGACTGGCAAGAAGATCGAGGCGTTGTACAGCGACTATGGCAGAGATTACCTAAGCAAGGACTTCCAGCACTATCCTGTTGTAGTTTGCATCAAGGCGTAGCAATCTACGCTATACTCACCGTAACAACACTGTATAGTAAAAAATATATAAACCATACCGACATTGAGTCGGCGCGCTCCATGCTGCACGCGGCTCAGCTGACCTATGACTTTTGGGTCAAAGTTGTGAGCACTACTGTCTACATTAACAATCGAAGTCCAACTAAGGGGTTGGAGCAGATGACATTGTATGAGGTATGGTTTGGCAAGAAGCTAAGCATGGATCATCTTTGCGTGTTTGACAGCTTGGTATACATGTACGTACTGAAGGAGAAGTAGCAAAAGTGGCACACAAAGAACACGTAGATGCTAATGATTGGCTATGATGTGGCAAGTAATGTATATCGCCTCTACCAGAGGGATACATGTCACGTCATCATCTCTTGGGATGTCGTTTTCAACAAGAAACGTCATCGGTACCAACATCATCTGCGAAGAGAGAACAGAACGAGTAGCTGACGAGGTTGTGGGAGCAGACACTCTCCATGATTTGGTCCTTCTTCACCCTTCCTCTACTGTCATGATAGGAGAGCCACTCTACTCTCCCATGTCTGATGTAGTAGATACAACAGCCTCATTGGTAGAAGTAGAGGGAGGAGATGGAGCACCACTAGAAGTATCAGTGCTAGCAGCAACATGCTAGCCGCTCGCTAACGCTCCAGCACCAGGTCATAGGTACCCTCTCAAAATACGCTACAAGCCTAGTGAGCGCGGTGAATTCTGGATGCTGCTTAAACCAGAACAGATGAACGTTGCAGTTGTAGCAGATTCAGTTGAGCCAACATCATACAAGGAGACCATGGCTATACCAGATGCAGCGAATTGGGTGCAAACTGTGCAGCAGCAGATATAGTCTCAGCCAGACAACGACACATGGGAGCTGACTGAGTATCCACATGGACGCAAGGTGATCAAGTGTAGGTGGATGTTATAGAAGAAGCAAGAAGCAGATGTTAATTTGGAAAAGTACAATATGAGGCTGGTCGCCAAGGGTTAGTCACAGCAGGAGGACATTGACTACACAAAAACCTTTGTCCCTGTTATAAATTTATCTCTGTGTACACACTCTTCTTGTATGTAGTAGCTGAGGGCTTCGAGTTTCACCACCTGGAAGTCAAGAGGATATTCTTGAATGGTGACTTGGAGAAGGAGATCTACCTTGAACGACCAGAGGGGTTCATCATTGATGACCAGGAGCATCTGGTTTGCAAGTTGCAGAAATTGCTGTATGATCTTGGACAAGCGTCACGTGCTTGGAACCAGAAGTTGGATACGGCATTCGAATGCATGGGATTTGAGCACAACGAATGTGACTATAGTGTATATTGCTGGCAGCATGAGCATAAGATCCTCATCATCATTATCTATGTGGATGACATGATCCTTTTTTTCAACATGTTTGTACTGCAGGAGTTCAACGAGGCCAAGAAGGAGCATTTCCAGATGTTTGATTTCGCAGAGGCATCAAACTTCCTCGGCATCCAGATCCCACATGACCGTAAATCATGCTTTCTCTCGCTACAACCGAATCGCCATACCAAGGACGTCTTGCAACGGTTCGGCATGGTAGAGGCCAAACCCATCGGTATGCCGTTCGAGATACAGTAATATCTTGTGAGTTTTAGTTGAGAAGTTGATGCACCTGAGGGGCAAAAGAACTATAGTACCGTCGACAGTCTAATGTACCTCATGGTGGCAACGAGGTTGGACCTCGCACAAGTTGTAAGTGTTGTGAGCCAATACATGGCTACTTCTAGACCTTAGTACCAGAAGGTAGTGAAGTGGACCGGAAATCATTTACATCGACATCACCTATAATGAAAATAACAGCATCATCGGCTACACAAACACAGATTTGTCTTCAAACCTTGAGGACTGGAAATCCATCTCTGAATATGTGTTCCTCATGAACGGCGAGGCCATCAGCTGGTATAGTAAGCTACAGGTGGTCGTGGCTACCTCAAGCACGGAACGTGAGAATGTCTCTCTCAGCTTTGGAGCTAAGGAAGGAGTTTGGCTTGAACGTCTCATGGCAGAGATAAGTGGGAGTACAGCAGTTCCAGTTCCCATGTGCGTCGATAACCAAAGCACAATCAGATTCGCCAAGAACCCTGAGCACCATGCTCGCACCAAACACATTGACATCGCCTATCACTTCATCATGCACATAATAAATGAGGGTGTTATGAAGCTGGAGTTCACTCTAACCAGCAAGCAGGTCACTGATTTCTGTACCAAGCCAGTGACCTATGAGAAGAAGCAGTTCTACATGAAGGCATGTAGACTTAGTCCACTCTGACTGTGGAAACAAGATATTGGAACTAGAGGAGAGAGGGAGCCTTGGAGCAACGAGTATGTGGGACTCAAAAGGCATTAGTTGTACTGAAGAATGGTTATTGGATCACTCTAGATGATGGAGTATATATAGAGCTAGAGCTTGGGCAAGTCAGCCCTCTCACAAGCCACACCACTTAGCCATGGAGGCTAAGGCTCACACACTAGAGTCCACAATCTCACACAAGAGAGGAAATCAGCCTAGTAATCAGGCTAACAAGTCACATACAACCTAGAGAGCTAGAGAATGCTCTCATGGCACACTCTTAGTGACTAGCACACAAGGATCTGACTTCACCTAAAAAGTAAGGAGAGGTACCTTTATCCTAGTCAACACACTCTGACAAGGCAATCCTAAGACCAAGGACCTTGTTGGATATTTCTCCCATCAGGTCTTGACCCTGGACCTCTTGCCCTTTTTCTTTTCTCAGGCTAAGGCATGGAGCCATCACCCATGGTCACCCAGACAGCGGTGGTCCATGACCCCAGAAACTTAAAAAATTCATATCTCCCAATCCGACCGTTGGATGGGCCTGAAACGTGGACCATAGACAATTTACCACATGATCGAAGATCAGAGAAGGCATCTGGTAGTTTCCTAGAACTTGCTCCTGTGGACCTAAAACTTAGGCGGATGACTCCTTTCCCAACAATCTCCCATTTTGCCGTAGTCAGAGTGGGCTGAGTCCACATGCCTTCATGCATAACTGTTGCTTCTCACAGGTCACTGGCTTGGTGCAGAAATTAGTGACCTACTTGCTAGTTAGAGTAAACTCCAGTTTGATAGCACCCTCCTGCACCATGTACCTTATGAAGTGATATGCCATACCAATGTACTTGGTGCGTACATGGTGCTCAGGATTTTTGGCAAGTGTGATTGCGCTCTGGTTGTCGACGCGCATAGGAACAGGAACTGCTGAACTCCTCATCTCCGCCATGAGACGCTGAAGCTAAACTGCTTCCTTGTTTTCAAAGCAGAGAGAGACATACTCAGCTTCTATACTTGAGATGGCCACGACCACGTGCCGCTTGCTCCACCAGTGGATGGCCCCGGTCCTCAGGGTTTGAAAACCAATCTGTGTCTATATAGCAGATGATGTTGTAATCGTTGCCATTGTACGTGATGCCGATGTTGATGGTTCTAGCAAGGTAGTGGAAGATCAGTTTCACTGCCTTTTGGTACTCAGGTCCGGGATTCGCCATGTATTGGCTCACAATGCTCACAGCCTATGCGAGGTCATGACTGGTTGTCACAATCAGGTACATGAGACTGCCGACGACGTTCTGGTACTTCTGCCGCTCAGTTGCATCCGCTTCTCCACTGAAGCTCACGAGGTACTGCCGTGTCTCAAGCGGCATGCCGATGGATTTTCCCTCTGCCATGCCGAATCCTTGTAAGACATCTTTGATACAGTGGCTCTGCTGCAGCGAGAGCGTGACTTGTGGTCACGCGTGATCTGGATACCAAGGAAGTATGATGCCTCCCCAAGATCTGACACCTGGAAAGCGCTCCTGCATGGTCTCCTTGAGCTCATGTAGTGCAGACATGCTATTGAAAAGGAGGAGCATGTCATCCACATAGACAATGATGATGAAGATCTCATGCTCATGCTGCCAGCAATACACGTCGTAGTCACACTTGCTGCACTCAAACCCCATGCACTAAAGCGCCGCATCCAACTTCTGGTTCCAAGGACGCGACGCTTGCTAGAGGCCGTACAATGACTTGTGCAGCTTGCAAACCAGGTGTTCCTGGTGTTGGATCTGGAGGAGAGAGGGAGTCTTGGAGCAGCGAGCATGTGTGATTGGAAGGGCATCACTTGTGCTGAAGAATGGTTGTTGAATCACTCAAAATGATGGAGTACATATAGAACTAGTGCTTGGGTAAGTCAGCCCTCTCACAAGCCACACCACTTAGCCATGGAGGCTAAGGCTCACACACTAGAGTCCACAATCTCACACAAGGGAGGAAATCAGCCTAACAATCAGGCTGACCAGTCACACACGACCTAGAGAGCTAGAGAATGCTCTCATGGCACACTCCTAGTGGTCACATCACCCACAAACCCATGGAGAATCGCCATGTGTCTATGGCTAGCACACAAGGATCTCACCTCACCTAAAAAGTAAGGAGAGGTACCTTTATCCTAGTCAGCACACTCTGACAAGGCGATCCTAAGACCAAGGACCTTTTTGGATATTTCTCCCATCAGGTCTTGACCCTGGACCTCTTGCCTTTTTCTTTTCTCAGGCTAAGGCATGGAGCCATCACCCATGGCCACCCAGACATCGACGGTCCATGACCCCCGAAACTTCGAAAATTGATATCTCCCAATCCGACCGTTGGATCGGCCTGAAACTTGNCCACAAACCCATGGAGAATCGCCATGTGTCTATGGCTAGCACACAAGGATCTCACCTCACCTAAAAAGTAAGGAGAGGTACCTTTATCCTAGTCAGCACACTCTGACAAGGCGATCCTAAGACCAAGGACCTTTTTGGATATTTCTCCCATCAGGTCGTGACCATGGACCTCTTGCCTTTTTTCTTTTCTCAGGCTAAGGCATGGAGCCATCACCCATGGCCACCCAGACATCGACGGTCCATGACCCCCGAAACTTTGAAAATTGATATCTCCCAATCCGACCGTTGGATCGGCCTGAAACTTGGACCGTAGATAATTTGCCACCGAATCTTTGCAATGGTGGAGACGGATCGACGATCGGAGCAGGCATCTGGAAGTTTCCTGGAACTTGCTCCTGTGGACTTGAAATTGAGCCGGATGGCTCCTTTCCCAACAATCTCCTACTTTGCCGCAGTCAGAGTGGGCTGAGTCAGCATGCCTTCATGCAGAACTGCTGCTTCTCACGGGTCACTGGCTTGGTGCAAAAATCAGCGACCTGCTTGCTGGTTGGAGTAAAGTCCAGCTTGATAGCACCCTCCTGCACCATATGCCTGATGAAGTGATAGGCGATGTCAATGTGCTTGGTGCGAGCATGGTGCTCGGGATTCTTGGCGAGTGCAATAGCGCTCTGGTTGTCGACGCACATAGGAATAGGAACTGCTGCTCTCGCACTCATCTCCGCCATGAGACGCTGAAGCCAAACTGCTTCCTTGGCTCCAAAGCTGAGAGAGACGTACTCAGCTTCTGTGCTTGAGGTGGCCACGACCACCTGCCGCTTGCTGCACCAGCTGATGGCACCTCCATTCATGAGAAACACATGTCCAGAGATGGATTTGCGAGTCTCAGGGTTTGAAGCCCAATCTGCGTCTGTGTAGCCGATGATGCTGTTGTTGTTGCCGTTGTAGGTGATGCCGATGTTGGCGGTTCCAGCAAGGTAGCGGAAGATCCGCTTCACTACCTTCTGGTGCTCAGGGCCGGGATTAGCCATGTGCTGGCTCACAGCGCTCACAGCCTGTGCGAGGTCCGACCTGGTTGCCACCATCAGGTACATGAGACTGCCGACGACGCTCTGGTACTTCTGCCGCTCAGCTGCATCTACTTCTCCACTGAAGCTCATGAGGTACTGCCGCGTCTCTAGCGGCGTGCCAATGGGTTTGGCCTCTGCCATGCCGAACCGCTGTAGGACGTCCTTGATGTAGCGACTCTGCTGCAGCGAGAGAGAGCATCATTTGCGGTCATGCGTGATCTGGATACCGAGGAAGTATGACGCCTCCCCGAGATCAGACATCTAGAAGCGCTCCTGCATGGCCTCCTTGAACTCCTGAAGTGCAGACATGCTGTTGGAAAGGAGGAGCATGTCATCCACATAGACAATGATGATGAGGATCTCATGCTGATGCTGCCAGCGATACACGCTGTAGTCACACTCGCTGCGCTCAAACCCCATGCACTGCAGCGCCGCATCCAACTTCTGGTTCCAAGCACGCGACGCTTGCTTGAGGCCGTACAGCGACTTCTGCAGCTTGCAAAGCAGGTGTTCCTGGCCATCGATGACGAATTCCTCCGGCTGCTCCATGTAGATCTCCTCCTCCAAGTCACCATTCAAGAATGCCGTCTTGACATCCATGTGGTGAACCTCAAAGTCCTCAGCTGCTGCATAAGAGAGGAGCGTACGCACAGAGGCAAACCTTGCAACAAGGGCAAAAGTTTCTGTGTAGTCAATGCCCTCCTGCTGCGAGTAGCCCTTGGTGACCAGCCTCGCCTAATACATTTCCAGGTTACCATCTACTCCCTGCTTCTTCTTGAACACCCACTTGCACTTGATGACCTTACGTCCATGTGGACGCTCAGTCAGTTTTGGAAAATCAGGATCTTCATCACCACAAGGCCGATTCCTGATCAGGTGGGACCGATGGACAGATCTCCTCGTCAGCCATCCACTGTCCAAATTTCAGCCAATTTGGATCGCTCGATTTGGAGATATNAGGTGGACGCTCAGTCAGCTCCCACGTGCCATTGTCCAGCTGCGACTGAATCTCCTGCTGCACGGCTTGCGCCCAATCTGCTGCATCTGGTGCAGCCATGGCCTCCTTGTATGACGTTGGCTCATCTGAATCTGTTGCAACTGCAACGTTCATCTGTTCTGGTTTTTGTAGCATCCACAAATGGCCGCGCTCACCAGGCTTGTAACGCACCCTGAGAGGGTACCTGCGACCTGGTGCTGGAGCGTTAGCGGGCGGCTGGCGCGGTGCTACTGGCACAACTGCTGCTGCTGGTGGTGCTGCATCTCCCTCCTCTGCTTCTGCCGATGAGGCTGCTGTATCTGCTGCATCAGATATGGGAGAGTACAGTGATTCTCCCACTGTCACAGTAGAGGAAGGATCGGGAGAGACTGGGTCAGGAAGGATTTCTGCTCCCACTGCCTCGTCAGCTGCTGGTTCTGCTGCCTCTTCACAGACAATGTTGGTGCCGATGACGTT